>JAOVYX010014758.1:0-30853 GCA_035668315.1 Drosera spatulata
TTTAATCCAATATATATATATTTCATCATCATATTTGATTTAATTAATCAAATATTTTCTTTCATTTAAATATATAATTTTTTGGTACGATTTGTTTTAAAAACCGTAACGTTATATATTCGTCTCAAAACTCCCAAATTTCTCGGGTATTACAGATGATGGCGAGGATGGAGGAGCTTAAAGACTCAACCTAGACCTTGATGATAAATGATCTACTTGATGAGTAGAGACAGTTTAAATGGAGGGTTATCATATTTTATTTCGTGCAATAGATAGTTTACTCATATTTTGAGACATTCTTTGTTTTGTGTGACTTTAGCTTCGTGTAAAACTCTTTGGTTATATTGGAGTTTCAATTTACTTTCGATTTAGTTGAATTTTCAAGTTTTCCTATTACAGATACATGATGCTGTTTATTGAAATGAACATGTATGCTGGAGGTATCTGTTAGAGCTATATTGAAAAACTTAGGAGGAGATTATTGAGAAATATTATAATTGATAATATATTCTTAAATATAAGTTTTTAATATACGCCATAAAAAGATAAAAAATTTGTATTCAGTAGATAGGGTGTATTTTAATTATATAATTATATCCTAGCCTAGTTTTCTATAAATACTAGTCTGAAGACAACAACCTTAATATTTCAAATAGATACCTTGAATGTTATGTTTCAAGATGTTCATGTGTTAATGTTTCTCTATCTGGGGTTTGATAACTGAGAAAAGCTTGATCAACACTTGCGGTTGTCACTTTCTTATTCACATAGTAACAACAACAATAACAAATCAAGCCTTTATCCCATCAAGTGGGGTCGGCTACATGAATATGACGACGTCATTTCAATCTGTCATGTACATCATTTTCTGTAAGATTATGATAGGCCATATCATACTTCGATCTCATGGTCTTTTTAGGTCTCCCTCGTCCTCTCTTGACATGTGTTAATGGTCAAACTTCACATCTCCTAATAGAAGCTGTGACTGGCCTACGTTTCACATGACCATATCATCTTAGTCGTGACTCCCTCATCTTATCTTATACTGGAGCCACATTCACTTTCTGTTTGATAACTTCATTTCGTATCCTATCTATTCTTTTATATCCACACATCCACCTTAACATTTTTATCTCGTTTACACTTATCTTCTGTACATGCTGTCACTTAATTGTCCAACATTCTGACCCATACAACATCGTTGGTCGAATAGTTGTCTTGTAAAACTTTCCTTTTAACTTGGTAGGTACTTTACGATCACATAGCATCCCTGAAACGTCCTTCTATTTCAGCCAATCTGTTTTAATCCTATAATCAATATTTGCATCAATTCCTTCATTTTTATATAACATCGAACCTAAATATTTGAAAGAATCTGTTTTAGAGAGACTCTATTTTCAACAATACATTCTCACTATTTGTTTGACTACTCTCATTAAAGACACATTTCATATATTCTGTCTTGGTTCTACTGATCCTTAAACCCTTACTTTCCAATGTCTCTCTCCAAGTCTCAAGTTTTTCATTTACCCCTTCTTTTATATCGTCCACCAGAGCAATATCATCAGCGAAAAGTAAACACCATGATACTTCATCTTGTATATGCCTAGTGAGATCATCCATTATTAAGACGAAAAGGTATGGACTCAAAGCTGATCCTTGGTATAAACCCATTTTAATAGAAAAAGCAATCGTTTCACCACCATGGGTTCGCACACATGTAGCAGTTTCTTCATACATATCTTTCACAATCTCGATATATCTATTCGTCATCCCCTTCTTTTCTAAGTTTTCCAAATCACTTCTTTTGGAACAGAATCATACGCCTTTTCCAAGGTCGACAAAAACCATATGTAAATTTTTCTTCTCTATCCTAAAACGTTCCATTACACATCGCAAAAGGTAAATAGCTTCCATGGTTGACCTAGCAGGCATGAAATAAAACTGATTCTCAGTCATCCCTGTAGGTTTTCTTAACCTTTTCTCTGTCACTTTCTCTCATAACTTCATACTGTGACTCATTAGTTTGATTCTTCTATAATTGAAGCAGTTTTGACCATCTTCTTTGTTTTTGTATATGGAAATCAAAGTACTCCTTCTCTACTCATCAGCCATCTTCCACTTTCTTATTCACATGGGAAAATTTTTTCATTTCAGTTTCTTCTTCTTCTCTTTTTCTTTTAAAAGATAATCCCGAAGGAAGACCTCTTGGTTGAAACCGAGTAGCCTGTAAACCCGACCCACCACTTAAACCGATATACTGGCCGATGAGCTCACCATCGCAAAACAACAGATTGGGACTCCTGACTTCATGTCAGTTTCTTCACAATCATGGAACAGAAAATAATAATAATGATAGTTACCCAAAAAAATGATGCTCAAGAGGGGCCTTAACAGTGATAAACGACGGAGACTACACTACAAGATGGATGTTATCAAAACTCCACATTGTTCGTTCTTTATAGGTGTAATCACATGAATTCTGAGAGAAGATTTTGATTAGCACGTCAGCAGTGCGCAAAACTAATGTATTTTCAGGTGAGAAAAACAGGCCAAATTGCAATGGATGATTAAATGGTTAATATACCATCCTGTTTCACACAGACAAAGTGCTTTTTACAGTGGAAAAACCGAAAAGTGAGATCAGCGAAAATGGGGAAAAATTTCTTCCAGTTTGAAGATCACTAAACTATACCTGAAGGGTGGCATACAACTTCATGCTCGCGTTTATCTTTTACTTGATTTCTTGGTACCTGGCAATTGCTGTTTGGATCTGCTGGAGGCTTTTTGTAAGCTATTAAAGGACGTAATTCAACGATCGTAAAAAGTTGCTCCACAAGTTTGTGAAAGATGACGTTTTATCATTCAAACGATCTGGATTGAATTTCGTCTCGACCAAAGTAAAAACCAAACTGTGACAATACGTATGACACAGAGGATGTACAATAGTTTTGTGGTTATAAAAAAGCACTATCAATGTAAGCATATTACATATTAATGTGTGGAAAAAACAACTTGGATTATGTGGTTGTGGCAGAATACTTGGTGTCCACACGTATGCTCGAAACCCTATCAGCTAAGGAAAAAACGACAACACGTTTGCACGATGCATGTGACCAGAGGTCAACATTAGGTGAAAGGTTTGGTTAAGGAGAAATGCTCACATTAATGGGACTGGAAACAATGAGACTGTCTACAACAGCGAGTGCTTGCTCTACACAAGTCGCAACATTCAAAATTGAAAAGAAAACCAGAACAAAATGTGTGTCTAGTGAAAGCAGCAAAACCTCACATCGATCTCACGAAAAGATCAACAATCCAATACAAGTAGATTGCATATGCTCGTCTGAGTGAAAACATCATATCCATCCTAGGAACACCTACATGTGATCTTCATCTTTCAAAATCCTATCAAAACAGCAGCATCAAAACCAACAGCAGATTGATTGTTCTTGGAAAGCTTTAAGTGGCCACCATCATTCTCAACCATCAGCAGACATTACTCAGGGTCATGATCTGGCGAGGGAGGAGCAGGTTGCTCTCCTGTATCAGTGGTTTCTGTGGCATGATCTGGGGACTGGACAGGCTGCCGGTCTCCTTGGTCTTCGTTCTCTGGATGAAAATTGATGGGAAACTTGGTCACCCTCGGCTTATCAGCCAAGATATTTCTTTGAATCCTATCGATCAAAACCTTCTGTGGTGGTTCTTCCCTCAGTTGTTCATCATCATAGTCATTGTTCACATAGTAGCCTACTCGGACAAATTCCTGTCCCACATATGAGCATGTCAACAGCAGCACTGTAACACCAACAATATCCTCCTCTCGGATTTTTGAGGGATCTGGAGGGTCTGCCTGCAATTAGTTCAACGGAAAATGTGAAACATTGGTGCTTAGTGAACAAAAAAAAAAAAAAGGCAATGCATGGCAAAGTGGACAAACCTGTAGAACAAAACGGTAGCTTCCCATATTCACAGGCCCGACTAGTACGCTCTCCAGAAGCTGGTCATAAGTCTCATCCTCCGCTGATCCGACATATATGAGTTTCCATTCTAAATCTGTGGAAGAAACTTAATGAGGTCAGGCTCACTAGAGTAATAAGTGTAACGAAACAGTCAGTGAGAATACAACAATCAAAGCGGTGATCACATTGAAACTGCATGATAAACTTGGTAAAAGCAAAAGTTTATTGCCAGCAAATAGAAACTAGTTAAAATACTGCCCTGATTTTTTCCACGAAAAAGCAAGCGTGATCAACAAGTCAGCATATAAACCGAAAAAAACTGCAGCACATCGGTCTAATTCACTAACTATTTAATATCTCCGAATATCCGAAACACTGAATTTTCACTATCAACTGAAATACATCCTATTATATGCACCCCTGTGACATAATAAAACCTGCTTCTCCCTCATATATTTCTCGAATGATTATCAACTAGTCTAAATCTGTCCTACTATGCAACTTCATGTTCTGCTGCATTACCTCCTTAATGACAATAGAGAAGCACTAAAAATGTCAAGTTTGTCGTGCTTTGCTGATTTACTTGAGCCTGTGCTTTGAGACAGCTTTTCCAAGACAGTCAACCACAGCCAATGTCTTCCACCCAAACCCAACCAGCTCAAAATTGTACTCTAGGTTACTAGGTATACCTAATCAATCCCAGATGCGAACGCTAAAAGGAAAAAAAAATAAAAAAATCCTTCTTCTTGGCATTCCAAATAACTTATAACTCAAATATATGGCATGCACCCAAAGAAACAGACAACTTGGGTAAGGGATAGCAGAAATGGCAAATACCAGTCTGTAAATGAACTGAACTATAGATAAGGTTAAAGCGAGTATTGCTCATGTCCAGATAGAAGTTAGAACATGAAGAGCTATCACATATTTTTTGCACAAAGACTGTCGACTGAAACCGGATAGTTCCTACACGCCATGTTGCTCGAATGAAAACAAACAACACTATGAGCTGCTAGTCATGTAAAGAAAAAAAGAAAAAGAAAAAAAAGGACTATGGCCAGGACAGCATGGTTGGATCACTTGACTAGGTTAGGAGAAGAATCAATACACTATGAAGGATTCCCCTAAAACTAGCTATAACATCAGACACTAGTTGTATATGCCCAAATGAATCAGGGTAAAAAAATTAGGTCAAATCATATAGGCCATTTGAGTTCAGTCCCGTTTTAAAATCTATTCCATGGGATTTCAATATTCTCATCACAGTAGCAGAAACCAAATGTTTTCACGAAACAGCTCAAACTACCCATCATGCATTTGACAGTGAAATGGTTTACAGTCTACAGAAATAGTAGAGTTCTAAAGGCTAAAAACAGAGTTCATGGTCTTTTGCATCAATCAAATTAAAAACAAAGAGACGAAAATGTTCGCAGCCTTTAACCAAATATATTAAGCACAAATTGAACTAAATCCATCCTTTTTTTGTCCACACAATTTGCAGTAGAAGAAAGAAAGAATCAAGTAAACCAACTGACAAGCAGTTTAATGATACAACTCGAACATGATAAGTGCCTTTCATGCTCATGCAAAAGCAGAAAATCATAGTCGGCATACCAATAAAGAGAAAAGTTAACACATACACCACAATCCACTGACTCATCTACTCCAAGTTCCTCCAATCCTATCACAAGCCTCTGAATAAGGACAGCACAGTCCATGTGATAGAACATTAATGGGATAACGGAATCTTTCAAGACCCACTACACCATCATGGGGTATCATTTCCTCATCCTCAACAGCATCTTTCATGCAATCGAATCACCGACACACCATAACAGAAACCCAAGATACCTTACACACAACTTACTCACAAGAACAATCGCCGAGCGCCGACATACTACAAAAATTTCAACGCCATTTAGCAAGAAAGGGCACAATAGGTCAAGATTGTATTACCATCTTTCAAAGGAGTCGAGCACTCGTACGAAATCTCGAACTGGAAAGGGCTGAGAAACGCCGCCGGATTATCCAACACCGCCACGTTCGTGATATTCACCGCACTCATTTCGCCTCAATTAACCACCACAGAACCCAAAACCCACTTCGGCTCAATCAAGATCGAAACCCTAGATTTGAACAAAAACCCTCGTGGACCGGTCAAAACCCTAGAATTCGTGCACCCGACATGCACGATTTGGGGACGAATTCGAGCGGAATTCGATGATGGGAAAGCGATGGAGAGGAGAGAAATCGAGAAATGAGGTGAATTGAGATGTGAAGAGGGTACAAGTGAATTAGGGTTTTTTTGTGATTTGGGGATTTTTGGTGGTGTGTTTTGTTTTGCCGGTTGATTCAAATAGGAGAAACGGTGGTCGACCGGCTGTTGCCGGTGACACGAAAAATTGGTGAAATTTTTTGGGGCATGGGGATTTGGCGGGAACGATTTCAATTCACTGCCAGGCACTCGAAGGGTTCCTTTTATGTGATTGTTTAGTGATTTTTAGATGTATTAACTCTATGTGGTCTGAAGTGTTTGCAGTAGTTGGATTAGAAACGAGGATTTATGTGTTGGTAAGTTTTTTGTAACTACATACCTTATATAAACAGCTTGACATTTTATATTTTGTTTTTTTATTCTTAACTACTTTTTGTAGGCATTTTTTTTTTAAAAAACCGTTTTGTAGATATTTTGTTTGTTCCTTTGTTCAGGAATGTTGAAGGTAGAATAGGATGGGAAGTATGATGATCTTCTCCAATAATCGTTTTACATGGTTGCAGGGATGGATGAGGTCATTGCGAAGGCAGAGACGACGGCTGAGGATTCAGTTGAAGCATATGTAATATGTGTTTCGTTTGATTCGAAATTTTTGAGAATTGAGATGATTATGAATAAAAATTTGACAAACAATGATTTCTGAAACCATTTATAAAATTATGATTTTATTTTTTCTTAGAGTTTGACAAGAATTTTCATTTTGTATCCAAGCAACTTTGATATAAGGTGTGTCGAAGGGCTTTCTTTGCTGGGGGAACTTGAGAACTTCAAACCATGGTAATCAACATGAGATACTCGTTTACTTTGTGGAGCCGTGGAGGTCGAATGTGCAACTCAAATACTACTACATGTTTTACGAGATACTGTGCGAACTAAAATGTAGAATCATCGGATATCGTGTTTTACAATTTTGTCATACAATATCAATGATGTTTACTCAAAATTCTACGTTGAAAACATCTTATATATTATTCTTTCTGTTTCAATATCCATGCAACATTTCAATTTTAGATATGATTAACACGTAATTAAAAAAAACCTTTATTTTACTCTTAACAGTGCAAAAAAAAAAAAAATACATTAGTTGAATCGAATTACATAACTTATATCATCATTAAT
Source organism: Drosera spatulata (assembly GCA_035668315.1). Taxonomy (NCBI): domain Eukaryota; kingdom Viridiplantae; phylum Streptophyta; class Magnoliopsida; order Caryophyllales; family Droseraceae; genus Drosera; species Drosera spatulata. The sequence continues at coordinate 7,357 of JAOVYX010014758.1, forward strand.
TTCTCAAGATAATTTTGCTACGATCAACGTCTAATCATTAATAACGAGAATTAAAATTCACATCGACATATATATAACTAATTTACTTTTTCTTAATATCAAAATTTGATTTCTTTAATATCAAGTTTGATTTGTCATATATCAATTACAATATTACATACTTATGGGTACATTTATCCTAATTAATTCACAATGATCATTCATTTTTTATTTCATTTGTTCATTTATTTGATTTATAATGACACTTTGTTTCCCTTGTACCTGTTCCATTGATGTATTTGTAAAAAAACCAAAAAGAACTCATCGTTTATCTCATTTGTCATTTTAACGTGTTAGTACATGAACTAAGATAATTATATGGTGAAACTGTTTTACTTTAAGAGTAGGTGAAATTCAAACATTTGGTGTATTTTTGTTATATCAATAACAAGAAATTTATTTCATAAACATATATAAAGTAAGGTTTGTATTTCTTGACATTAAAATTTTGGTTTATCTTGTTATTAAATTAATAACATGTCATATTTATAATGTAAAATTTAACCTATTTTATTTGTAACGAGACTTTGTTTTTCTTTGTCTTATGTTTCATTGTTGTGACACGCGTTAAGAAGAAGAAGAAAAAGAAAAAAAGAACAATAATAAGAACTCATGATTTAACTCAGCGTCAGTTGAATGAATTAGTATAGAAATTAAGATAATCTTATGGCGGAACTGCTTCGCTCGAAAATTTAGTGAAATTTATTTGATTATTCTCCTTCTTTTTCTAACATTGAAATGTATTGCTTAATAGTTTTTTTTTTTTTTATCTTTTTCCTTCGCAAAAAATATAATTGATTATTGAGGTTTGAAAAAAATAAAAATTGCTTGCGATAATATTGAGGACTATTTGATAATATTTGTTCTTATTTTGCTACCCCCTCCATCCCTGTAATACCCCAAAGAAATGTTTAAATGGTTTGATTGTACTACCTATATCAACAAGGTGTACCTTCCTTTTCGATAGCAGTTTCTCATGGTGTGCGCCAGTGAGGCCAAAGCGCACTGAAAGGACTAGTGTTGATCTGTGGGGCCAGTTGTCCGCCTGGAGAGCGGTTCTTGGTGACGTTCCGGTAGTAAGGATTTGGCCGAGCCCATCACTTTTGAAAGGACTAGTGTTGGTCTGTGAGACCAGTTGTCAGCCTGGAGAGCGGTTCTTGATGACGTTCCGGTAGCAAAAATTTGGCCGGGGCGTTACAATCCAATATTATATAAAATATTTTCAATCATTGTGTTATTCAACACGTATTTTTGAGAGTTTTGTTTGTTATCTTAATGACGTAAGAAATTTATGCTACTGACGTCAGATTGAAGTAGATAACTTAAATTATCATTAGTGTTTCACGATAATTTTTAAAAAATGGTGTTTGATCGTTCGTGATGCGAGTCAAACTTCGTTTCGACAAATATGTTTTTGCAACTGTTGTGTATAATTCAGAACGAAGAAAATATAATAAATAATAATTATATATATTATATTCAATATATCATTATCTAAAGTGTGTAGATAAATAAAAAATTATAAAATAAATAATGTACACAAAATTATTTAAAAAAAATAAAATTTATAATATTATATCAAAAAATCAGGTTTATGACTCGTGCTTATAATCAAAATGTTGTGCAACGGATGAACCACATGATACATTCCCACGGTCATTCTTAGACAAACCTTTCGGACCCATTGTTATCTTCCCTCTCCACTCACATCCCTCCACGTATACACCTCACCAAAATAGTCAAACACCCTCCGCTGACCCCATCCACCACCGCACACGGCGGTGCTCCGGTTTATTCTCTCCCCCCAAAACACCTCTTTCAACCATGTCCCTCTCCATCTTGCCCTCTTCCCCCACCCTCACTCTCCCCTCTCACCACATGCCTCTCCTCCGTCACCTCCACCGCCTCCGTCCCCTCCGCCGCAAATTCTCCGCCATCGCCGCCGCCGCCGAATCATCCACCGCCACAACAACACCTCTCTGGACCCAAGCCCCGCTCTCGCACATCTCCCCCGCCGCCGAATCCCTCTACCACATCTTCATCGACGTCTCCAACTCCCCTTACCTCGCTGCCTCCCACACACGCCCCGGCCAGTACCTTCAGCTTAGGGTTCCTGATATTCCGAAACCCGTGTTTCTCGCGATTGCGTCGGCGCCGAGGGGAGAGGGAGAAGGGAAGGGGGAATTGGAGTTTTTGGTGAAGAGTGTGGAGGGATCGACGGCGGAGGTTGTGTGCGGGTTGAGGAGAGGCGATGTGGTGGAGGTGAGTGAGGTGATGGGGAATGGGTTTGAGGTTGAGAGAATTGAGCCGCCGGAGAAGGTGGGGACGGTGTTGATCTTCGCAACGGGATCGGGGATTAGGTATGAGTGTGTGAATTGGTTTGCAGCGATTTCGTCTAGGGTTTGGTGGTTTGATGGTTAATTTGATTTGTACTGATTTTGTTCGAGTTATTTTCTATGTCATTCACGAGTGTGGTGTTGGCTTAGTTTATCTGTGCCATTTATTTTCTTCAAAATGTGACCATTCTGATGTGAAGTACGTCACAGTTCTTGTCTACGTCTACGTTTCATTTCCCAGTCGCTTGTGTCGTTCTACTTGGCGCCAAGGTATTGATAATACTGCTATAAGCATATAATCGAATTTACTTCCACTATTGAAGCGAGTTTCTGTTTGCTGCAACACGTATGAGATTCACCAGTGTCTTTTAGAGAAGGCTGTTTATGAAAAACATTGATCTTGCATTATGTACTTTCTTAGTTCGTGCCGGTTTGATCAGCTTGTTTCCTCTTCGGTCGCTGTCTGATTGAGTCTCAATCTCCTCTTTTAACTGTTATGAGTCTTTTATCATCGTGAGTATTTTTCTGATGTATGCTTCTAGAATTGCTAAATCAGCTTATATAGTACGCACTCATGCTTTTAGTTTGTCAATTGCAGTCCGATTAGATCCCTTATCGAATTTGGTTTTAGTGCTGACAAGAGGTCAGATGTAAGGCTTTATTACGGAGCCAGAAACCTACAAAGAATGGCTTATCAGGTCTGATTCTTGTCGGCCAACAAGTAACTTGATTTGTCAAACTAACTTGTGAACCTGCAATTTTTACAGCTTTTGGTGGTTTTCTTTGTATAGGATAGATTCAAAGATTGGGAATCTTCAGGTGTTAAAATTATTCCTGTATTATCTCAACCAGAGAAAACTTGGACGGGTGAATCGGGCTATGTTCAGGTAATGCTCGTTTCAAGTTATTTCGTCCCTTGTTGGTGCTTATTTAAATCACTTGCCTATTCTCAACCCTTCATATGTTATCGGATTACTTGCAGGCTGCTTTTATTCGTGCCAAGAGAATTCTAAATCCCGGTTCAACTGGTGTTTTCCTATGTGGACAAAAGCAGATGGCTGAGGTATGTTTATTTCTTGGACGGTTGGACCAACTCCAGCTTATACATGAACATCCCTAATTTCCAGATTTTTTTTTATGCAACTTTGCTTTTTCCTGGACACTCAACGATAGCCATATAATCTTAACTATTAATTCAGTTTCCTGATGTGGCTGCACTTAAAATTTAAAATTTATCAGAGACATGTAGATCGTAGAATCCTTGGGATCTTGCTAGGAAGTATATATTGTTAAATGGGATAGTGAGATTTATGTTCTATTTGCAATAGCCCACCCGAGTTCTTGGGTGGTTATGAACCTTGATTGTTTGCTCGCTGCCTACCAAAAGAGAGGAAGAGACTTCGAGAGAACCATGTAGATTTGTTTGTTCGTGTTTTTGATGTGTTAGCCATCCTGAAGTCTTAGTTTATTTGAGCTATCCCTTCAGTGGCAACAGCTGGTCATCACTGAATCTGGCTCCACGGAGTTGATGTTGCTTATCACTGAGCTTGAACTTTGTCTGGTGCTGATGAATAGATGGTCTCTTCTTATTTCCCTTCTTTTGCAGGAAGTAACCTCTATACTGGTAGCAGACGGAGTTTCGAGTGAAAGAATACTAAAGAACTTCTAACTACATCGTAGAGCTGGAAGTTCGAATATGTTGTATTTTATAGTCACGGTTTATTAAACCATTCTTTTGTTCCAGGATGCTTTCTATGCCTGGACTCAAAATAAAACAATTTTGTATCTATAAATTTTCCAGCAGCAGCAAGATCTGCTAAATTATACTGTAGTACATTTACTGCTCCGTATCAATTTGTGGCGGAGCATGAACACTACCCTGGTCAGTTTGCTGGAACCGATACGACATGCCATCACAAGCTGGTAATGCTAATGTATACCCGCTTTGTTGGATATGTAATTCGATGTCTTGGATTTCTGCTATCTATTTGATGAAGGGTTGCATAATACAAGTTGGGATGATCATGAAGCACATACATTTTATTGTCTTCGATCTCATGGTTGACATTGAAGTCGATCTTCTCCTATAGAACATGGGCATCCAGGTTGACCTCTTCCTGTAGATCATGGATTTAAGTACTAATCTACAAACTTTGTGGATGTTAATACATTTTCGTCCAACGATTGAAGTCAAAGTTGAGCATATGCTTCTACCTATGTTGTGATCAAATGATATTTTTTGAACGATAACAGATCCAATGACATAGCTATGTAGATTCGTATGTTTATGTGCTTAGTGTGTATCTATCTTAAAAGAGTTATGGTTTGAGATTACATATTGTAATTTATGAGATTCAAAAGTTTATACTCCATCCGTCTTAATTTAATTATAATACTTAATTTTTTTATTATTCAATACGTATTTAGAGAAACTTCGTTTGTGGTATTAATGACACAAAAAAATTAGGTCATGACGTCAGATTGAAGTATAAAACTTTATTATCATTAATATTTTACGATAATTTTTCAAAAAATGATATTTGATCGTCCCGTGACACGAGTCAAACTTCTCTTCGACAAATACGTCTAATCAAACTGTTGCAATTTAATTGGACCGGAGGGAATATCTTTTTTCAAAAAGTGTTTTCTTGTGTGAGGAAAAAGTTTATATCTTTCTTCAAAAAGTTTTATTTTGGAACTAAATGATTAAATGTTCATAATATCTACTATCTTCGTCCCAAAAGAATTACAATCAGTTGATTTTGACACGATTTATTTGTGTGTTATTTTTATTGTAAAGATTAATTTGTCCTTTGACTTGTGTGAGTAGGAAAAATGAGAAAAAAAAGGAGAAAAAATAATGGGATGAGTTGACGTGATATAAAATAAATAATAATGATATTTTGATATTTTTATAAAAATTTTTTTAAATATAATAATATTATTATTAAATTGGGATATCCCAATTTAATAAATGTTATCATTATTTTACGACGAAAAAAAATATTTTACATCAAACAGGAATTATAAATAAGACAATCCTGTATCTAACTCATGACATAATTCTTGAAACTCTCACAATAACTTCCTTTTAGTAACTATATTATCCCATCGGCATCAACCGAACACCGTGTCTCTCCCCATGAATCGATGACCAAATAGCAAAGAGAAGTCAGAAAGTCTCCGGTCTCCCCCAAAAATCACATATTTACTTCCCCTCTTCACTAAGCCAAAATCCAATCCCCAAAAATCCAGAACAACAAAAACAACCAAAAGCAAAAACACAACTCTTACCTCATCAATGGCGTCGTCTTCATCATCATCACCGGTAACACCAATCCCGATGCTAGCGATCCACGAGAAGAAAACCCTCGCCGTCGACCTCTACCGCCCTCTCCGCAACCACATAGCCCTCCACTACTCGGAACGCGAGGCCCAATCCCTCGAAGACGATCTCCAAACCCTAAAACTCCTCCGATCCGACCTCGCCAAATCCCCCTCCCTCGATCCCCTCCCGTCTCGCCGCGACCTCTTGATCCGATACCTCAAAGCCCTAACCCTAATCGAGACCCGTTTCCCCATCTCCCCTGACAAGGATCACATAAACAATGTTCAGTTCACGTGGTTCGATGCGTTTAAGGTCAAGAACAAGGCGAGTCAGGTGAGTATTGGGATCGAGAAGGCGGCGGTGGTGTTTAATTTGGGGGCGGTGTGGAGTCAGATTGGGGTCGGGGTTGAGAGGGGGACTGTGGAGGGGAGGAGGGAGGCAGTGCGGTGTTTTGCGGCGGCGGCGGGGGCGTTTGCGATGTTGAGGGAGGGGGTGGCGGCGAAGGCGGTGGCGGGCGGGGCGGTTACTGTGGATTTGGGGGTGGAGTGTGTGGGGATGTTGGAGAGGCTGATGCTTGCTCAGGCGCAGGAGTGTGTGTTTGAGAATACGATCGCGAAGGGGAGTACTCCTGGGGTTTGTGCTAAGATATCTAAACAGGTGAGGGACTAGAGATGAATGAATTAGAATTTGGAGCTCTCTTTGATGTTTTTTTTATTCTTTTTTTTTTGTGTCAAAATAAAATAAAATGAATAGTAATGATGTTGCTTGTTGGGGTTGATGATCAATGTTGTTTATGGTGCGAAAGTGTTCTGGTGTTGTTTTTCTATGATTACTCGATTCCATTAAGCATTCGAAGGACACGGAATTCAATCTTCATACGAAGAGTGGATGTGCAGATTGGGATATTTTTGTGTTTTTCTGGATGAGAACCTTTCTATGGGATTGACCAGTTTTCCGATCAGCAGTAAACTAGAAGCATCCTTAATTCCTTTTAAGAATGACAAGGGTCTGGTTTTCTTGGCTTCAAGTTGAGACTGTCTTATGAGTACTTGCCCAAGCATACTTCTAGTGCTTGTTTTCGTTTATATAGCTCATGGCTTTCTATTAATAAGTTTGATCATAAGCCACAACACTTCTTTAGACTTGGCAGATGGCTGTTAGAGAAAATTTATAATAAATCTCTTCTGTGCTTGGGTTATGACTGTTTGCTTTTGAGACATTGCCTGAGAATTCTTGTGCTAGAAGTTTGCTTCCCATATCTGCTTGAGTTAAAAAGTTATTAGGCTCTTTAAGAATTATTGATCTTGCTCTAATTGTTTCTTATCTGAGAGTTCTAAATTCAGGTTGGAATATATTACGAAGAAACCCTGGCGGCCTTGAATGCTGCTCCTCTCAATCAGCACTTCGAGAAAGGCTGGATAACTCATGTCCAGCTAAAGGCAGCTCTATTTAATGCAGAAGCTTGCTATAGGTATAGCTTAGAACTCCATGACAAAGAAGAAATCGCTGAAGAAATTGTGCGGCTGAGGATTGGGTTAAATACTATAAACGAGGCAAGGAAATCTTTCAAAGGGGCTCCTGCACAGCTTTTGGATGCAGTCAGTAAGTTGGAGGCAAATCTTAATCGTAATTTGGAGAGGGCAATGAAGGAAAATGATAGGGTATATCTGCAGAGAACTCCTCCAGCCAGTTCATTAACTCCTGTCCCTGCTTTTTCCATGGTGAAGCCAACACCTTTGAATGAGGCCCTAGATGCAAGCAAGGAAAAACTGTTTGCAACCCTTATTCCAGATAATAGCACAAAAGCTCTTTCTAGGTACACTGAAATGGTAGATGAGGTTATCAGGACCCAAGCCGAGAAATTGCAGCAAGGAAGTGAGCTTGCTAGAGTGAGGCTAAAAGAAATGGACTTACCTGATTCCATTCTTGCATTGGATGGAAATGTTACTTTGCCGGAAGGTATTAAGGATGACGTGGAGGCAGTGCAGATCAGTGGTGGGCCAGCTGGGCTGGAAGCTGAGTTACAACAACTTAGGGACTTGAGGAGAGTAAACCAGGAAATGTTGGTGCAGACAGAGGAGATATTGCAGAAAGAAGCACAAGAAGATGCTCAGTTTAGAAGCCAGTTCGGAACAAGATGGACCAGGCCTCATTCCAGTACCCTTACCAAAACTCTACAGGATAGATTAAACAGGTTTGCAGGAAACCTGAAGCAAGCTGGTGAAAGTGATGCAAAGATTGAGCGTTCTGTCAGGGAGTATTCTTCATTGATGGCCATCCTTGATCGGCATCCAGTATGTTTTTAATTTAAATTCTTCCCTTTTCCCTTTTTTTTCTCTCTCTATTTTCGGGATTCAGGCTAGTCTAACATGTATTGGTTTCGTAATCAAAAGGAAAAAGTAATTTAATCAGCACTGTTATCTAAATGTAATCTGCCACAAAACCAATATTGCTTATGTGCTCCAACCTCCTGATCGAAACTGTGAGCGTTGTTGTTTTTCTCTGCATCACTTAGCATCGGTTTTACATGATTAATTGTGTGACTTTATTCATTCTTTCCAGATAGAAGCTGCGCTTCCTTCACTTGCAAAGCCAATAATGTCTCTAGATGCCAATGAAGATGCAATAGTTGGGGCCCTGAAGCACAGCTTGGTAATTCTTCGTTCTTCTTTTTGCTGTTGACTTCGGATTTTAGGTGTATGCCTATGAGGAGTTGACGTGTTTCGAATGTCTCCATCACGTGATTTTGTTGACCTTTTCCCAGAAGCATGTCACAGTTTTCTGATGCACATTCTGCTTCTCCTGATCTTTTGCAAAATCACAGTTTTACATCATCAAGTCAATTCATATTTTATGCACAATTTTGTGGCCTTGAAACGATTTGATGTTGTCATGAAATTAAGCAATTTGGCTGTTAACAAGTGGCACCAAATTGCAGGCACCTTCTGTCATGGCATTTGGCATTGTTCATTCATAACAAATTTTCTTACATTTTTTTTGTTTTAATCCTGCTTGGTCACCTACGCAGAGGCAATTGGAGAATCTTGGGACACAACGTGCTGGACTTGAGGACATGCTCAAAGAAATGAAGAGAAAGGTTTGTAGCTTGGTCGTATGCTATTCTGTCCAATTGGCTTTTAAGTAACTGATTTCCCATTGCGCTCTTGCTCCTTTTTTGCTTCGACTACTGTTTAGATGGGGGATTGCGGTTGCTCACACACTACCTTTTTTCTGCAGGATGATATTCTTCCGAAACTAATGACTTGTACTGGATCCTATGAAGATCTCTTTAAAAAGGAGATAGCAAAATATGATAACATCTGTGGAGAAATCGCTCAAAACTTAGAGGGGCAAGAATACCTGTTGATGCAAATCCAGGTTTCTTTCTTTCCTTCCTTCAGTTCAGCTGTTCTTTAGTAGTGCTTTGCTGTGGACAGAACTCAGTTCCTTCTTACAATCGAGGCTTCCAATAATATCATTATACAATCTTTCTTTGTGAAGTTTGATAGTATATGATTTTGGCATGTATGCAGGCTCAAAACGAGCAATTCTCCTCTACCTTCAACATTGAAGATTTTAAAGGTAACATATCCCTTGAGATCAATTCATCTGTTATTTTTTCCTTTTAAGTGGTCTCATTGAGTCAAGAGAGTCATGGTTTCATGAACTTTGTTGCAGCATCCCGGGAGAAAAGCTTCAAGCAGATCCAAGCTGCAGTTGCCAAGTACCGAGAAATCAAGGAAAATATTAACGAGGGCATGAAGTTCTATGTTACCCTTCAGGTATAGTTAGCCTTCAAACTTAAAGAATGTCCCCCCAATTTTCATTAGGTCTTGACACTTATCCGTTGGGTGCGTGCCTGTGTTGAACAGGATGCCATCACAAATGTAAAGCAACAATGCAGTGATTTTGTGATGACTAGAAGCATCCAGTGCCGTGAAATGATTGACTCCGTACAGAGACAACTCTCAGGTTTCAGTTTTCTGGATCGAAACTCAGGCTCCAATACCTACCCTCCTATCGGTCAGACGCATCCGATACCAAGAACGTCATCTCAGCAGATGAATGATGGGGCCATGGCACAATCTTCTCATCCTCAAACTCCTTACTATCAGCCACCCCAGCAGCAACAGGCACCTGGATATGTCCCGCCTCCTTATAATAGCAGTCAGCAGCAATCACCATCATATGCTCCAGCTCCGGCTCCAGCTGCGGCTCCTAGTCCCAGTCCCTACCAAGCTCATCAGCCTCAGCCGCCACAAGGCCATGACTACGGACAAGCTTATCATGGGTGGCCAGGGCCTTACTATAATAATGCTCAGCAACCTGGAGCGTTTCCCCGACCACCATACACCGTTCCTGGTCCATATCCTCCTCCATCGAACCAAGGTGGCTACTACAAACAGCAATAATAAGTACATTCATCATATTTATGCTGTGTTTTTCACCATATCTTTGAATGTGCCCTTATACAGGATTGGTTTTGGTTTTCTATAATTTATACTTCACCTTGCTCTTGCTTGAGGTTCGGTTTTCTTCTCTACCTGTTGTAAATTCATTTGTGTACGCTCGAGAATGATGTAGATTGCAGAACTTGATACTACTTTGCCATAGCTCCTACAGTGTAACAATGATGCAATCCAGTGTCAATAAACTTATTTTCTGCACTACTAGTACTATATTTGATGGTGAATAACTTTGTGAGCATTGAGCAATATTCTGAACTGGATTTGAACAAAAATTTGAGCTCTTAAAAGCCAGACATCGAACGTGCAGATCCCTTTCTCTGTACGATATCATCTCCAAACATCAATCAAAACTCCAAGCAAACAAGTCACTCAGGCAGCTATGCAAGCCACTCCTGAACACTCCTATATTAAAGCAAGAACTGTGAATATCATGGCTGCTTATGTTGAGCATAAATTGATGTTCCAATCGCTTGACTAGCATGGAGAGCTTTGCCATTCACAAGAACTTGCTGCAAGAAATCAACTCGAATCGAGCTGAATTGGTACACCTGGAGATCATTACAAGCAAACAGAATACACATAATCATAAGTCAAGACGAGTTAGTTACTAATCAACACAATTGGACAACCACTGGAACGGGGAAGTAGAATATTCAAAAAGGTAGATACATGAAGTTACAATCACATTGTAAACTGGCGAACGAAAAAACTCACCTTCCCTTTCCAGGAGACGTCGTTCCTGCGGAACCAAGTATCTAGTAGGGATACTTCATCGCCTTCTTTTATCTGCATCGAAAGATTCATCATCTCTTACAAGATCTTAACGCATTAGAGATAATGGTGATGCGGAAGTTAACTAAAAAAAAATATTTGAAGTGGATACATGAAACCATGTTGTTTACAAGAGGCATGTGAATCGTAGATATTTAAACACTGCATACGATTACCAGACCTGGCATCACAAGACAGATGCCGGTTCTGTGCCGACAACTGACAAGATGCATTGTAAACACCGTCAGCTTTCGTATGCACAATGCCCTTGCACTCTAGCAAATAGTTGAGTCTCGTCCATTTCCCAAGTGGCATAACTCCTCTAAGTCAGTCTCAGACATGCTCAAGAAATATATAAAATGGTACCAAACGACCATTTGGAGAATACACAAGAATAAAAGAGAAAAACATTACCGCAGTGTCACGAATGCCGTACAAAGAAAGTACGACGCATGCTTGCTTTGCATCACAAACAACATAGTACCTGTGATATCATCAAAGAAATTAGTTGACATTGGTGTGTCGTTCATGAGAACAAGATGCTGATGCATAACCATAAAACTACTTTTTCCTATCAGGATAAAGGGTGGGGAGAAGATGACACGACAAAATCAAGTTATTTATCAGCTATTAGCATTTTAAATGAAAAAGAACTCCACAAGCACCCTACCAGACACACAATGGGATCAGGTGGCTTAAAGCCAATGTATGCATATAAGCTATGTTTGAGGGGTCTTACAGTGGAGCCACATCATCATGCTTTATGAAAAACAGCACTTTTCCAGCAACTGCTACTTCTTTGTTCAGGCCCTCATTGAGAAGATCAATGGTCATCCATTTGTGGGAAGGATTCGCTAGAGCACAAAAGGTTAAGCAAAATAATCCAATTGCTATTGGAAAAACTAGTTCCCAGCTCAACGAGCGGAAATCATCTGAAATAAGAGAAAGTGCTCACAAGAAACAGCAGCCAAAGAAGATGCATGAGCCGCAAGTCCCTTAGACTTGGTTTGTTCCTGTGAGAAAAAAACTGATTAGGCTGCAACTTGAACTGAATAAACTACTTTCAAAATAATTAAAAAAAAACTGAATAAACTAATAATCGATATGTGAATGAAGGATAAGTGTACTATTTTCATTACTCAGCTTCGGATATCTATCCATTCAGCGTACAAAACTCCACAATAGTGAGATAGACAAGAGGTTCAGCAATGAGGAAAACATACATGTTTATCAACACCGAGGAGAATAAGAATGAAGACGTATAACTAAACATGATCACGAGGAGGTACAACTAAACAGAAAGAGAGACAATTCACCTTCAATGAATTCTCTATTTTGTCTAGAAGATTAACCATTTTCTGGACTTCTTTTAAAGCACGAAGACCAGGATCTATTGATGCAGCTCCTTCGAATCCGTTAAGAGCCCTCTCGTAGTTTTCTAGGTATCGATTGACCTGAAATTAGAACCTTTTAGGATCCATATGCACTTTTCGAACAGAAAAGAAAGCAGTAGCATAAATGTTCCACCACTGGGTTCAGCTTTAGTTTATTGGCTGGCTCGCATTACTCTTTTACAGTGATCCTTAATTTTCTTTACTTGATCCAATATTTACAGTGATCTTTCCACACTGTAGATTACGAGGTGGCATAAAACGAAAGCTAGAATGGTACTTTATCTGTAGCAAATGCATCCAAGAATATTGTGAGAAATATAAGCTCACAACAATAACAATTAGCAACAAGAAGAGATACATCGACTTCAGCACTAGAAGTTGAAATCCACAAATGAATCAAAAGTAGCGAAAATTAACTCACAATGGCACAATTGTAGTATAGGTCAGGGTTTGTCTTCATTTTTTCATCCTTTTCCTGTAAAACAGAATATGCTAGAAGTAAACATTTCATGGTTGACATAGAGTACCACGATTACAAGAGACAAAAAATGTGAAAGGCTAACTTAATCCCAGTTATTGTTCCAATCGAATGAATTAGAAGGAAGTACATGCATAAATGTGAAGATGTTCTAAACTCTACACGTCGAAACTTACAGCATTCTGGTATGCTTTTAGTGCCAGTTGAAGCTTGGAATGGTCCCAGGCACCACTCACGAAAAAGCTTGTCAGATATGCATTGCCCAGGTTATCTGGACATTCAGAGAAAGTACACAGAGTAGGAAAATTTTCTTATCAAGAACAAGGTAGATTCAGACATAAATTTGAGAAAAGCAATGTACAACAACAAGAAATCAAGCCTTGATCCCATCAAGTGGAGTCGGTTACATGAATACGACGACGTCATTCCTTTCACAAGTCGTCATATTCATGTTGAGAGATCCAACGGGACTTTTTACGTGTTGGCTGTCGGTTACCTAACACACAACCCTCACCATTTTATCCGGACTTGGGATCGGCTAGGGACGGAATAAAAATCCCCAACCTATGTACGTTTCGAGGAAAGCAATGTAGAAGATATAAATACCACTCTATACTTAAGTTCTTATACAAAATAAATTGCAACCTACGAAAACAATTGACATTGTATATGGAATATATTGTCTCATAATTTTCATGCCTGTAAACATTAGTAATAATGCTATCCCTAAGATAGCAATCGAGTGCATTCCACATTCTTGGTCTACTTTAAACTCAAGTATCCACATAGAACAATATTTGAGAAAATCCAACACATCAGAGCTCCAACATTTGTTCTGAAAAGTAAACTGTCAAGGGATCAGTAACGGTAGGACTTGAGCTCGAATAAATTTCACAGGGTTCTTTAATTGACGACCAAAATAATAGTAGATCACCCTTCTGTTAATCATACCTAGAGCTTCAAGTCGATCAAATCAAGGAAACAACAACTAAAATCATTGACAAGACTTCCAACATTATCATTAGGAGAAAAATGAAAGATGCAAGGATGATAATGCAGTAGTGTTACGTGGAGCATCCAGGTTCGCTACAGGTAACAAAGACTTTCTGCCTAACTTACACCAAGAATCTCCATACTTGACATCCAATTTGATCGCTAGCTTTGCATGTCGGATGCTTTGCTCAATAGCTTCAGCCTGGTTCTGACTACCTGTACTAGGACAAAAAATAACAACACACATGGTCACAACAACTTTTGGCACATAGCAGGATTCTTTAAATAAAAAGATAATGTATCATAATCAAGATGCACCTTGAGCCATCTTCCTTTCCAGCATTGACAGCTGACATAATATCTTCTTGTCTTGACCAACCTTGCTAAGAGCAAGAACAAAGCAATTCTTTGCCGAAAGAAGGTCTCCTTTCTTCCAAAAGCAGTCTCCTAAAGATAACCATGCATCTACAAGTGATGGATTCAGCTTAACCTGCAGTAAACAAAACCAAATCAAAAGCCTCGCTCAAACTAATAAGCACAAGGTAGCAATAAGTTTGAGGATTCACAAGACATTACTGCTTTGGAGAGATGATCTTCAGCTTCTTTCTTGTAATCTGCGAACACATCCAATACTTTCCCTTGTAGATACTCATACCTTGCACGTTGTATCGGCGATTTTCTGTGCTCTACAAGGGGCATTGACAAATTCATATACAATAAGTATAAAGATGAAGAAGTATCCGATCTCTAAAAAGAACTAGTAAATCTACTATAGGGGACCTTCGAGGTAGATCACATGATCTCTAGTGCCGAAGGAGACCTTCGAGCACGTATCCTCCATGCCAAGGGCACATGTTCGTTAATTTTTTCTTCCATAACTATTGGAGTATTTCAACAACCATGAAACCACAACCACAATGGCACGAATTGCAACATTCCAACTAATCAGTTTCTTCTAACAACTCACAAGATTTTGCTTCCTATCTCCAAAACCAACTTCGATTCCCTACCACTTAGCACGAATCTGTCGCAAGGTCAATACATTAATCATCAACATTCCAAGAAACCAACAAACCCATAACTAAGAAACCAATCCAAGAACCCAAATTTGACCAGGATTCCAAGAATCCAACACCAAAAGCCACTAAAACCCTAGCACAACTTCACAAATCCGACCACGAATCCCCAAAACCCATCTCATCTCGACTCCAACCAACGAGTACCCAATTCAAACAGACACCATACAAGAAATTCATCTGGGTTTTCTTTACCTTGAGGGATGGAGTCGAGGAGATTGAGACAGAGATCATATTCTTGTTGAAGCTTGGCGTGTTTCTCATCTGGTTCTGCTGTGAAGAAGTTGTCACGAATGTTGTAGAGGTTGTCGATGGCGTTTGATGCCTCGAGGAAGAGATCACCGCCATTGTTGCTCTCCATTTCGCTGCTCATTTTCGGAGAGAAGTGAAGTGAAAAGTGACGAACCGATGATGATGATGATAATGGGATGATTTAACATGGAGCAAATTTATTACCCTTTCTTGTGTTTGTAATAAAAATAGGATAACAAGATGCTGAAATATTTTTGTAGTTTACGGAATATGGGTGTCTTAAAAGGACCTGTTTAACTAGATTTTAAATTGATCAAAATTAATTTTAAGTTATTTTATTTTATTGAGAAGAATGTTATTGTTTTTAATGATAATTTTAAGTTTTTTTTTATTAAAATTATAAGTAATTTAAACTGTTTTTTTGTTTAACAAAGAACTCTAAATTATATTTGTCCAAACAAAATAACTTTTAAATTATTATTTTATCAAACATCATACTACTCATTATAAAATTACCATCAACTCTAACTTATTACTATTAATCATAAATACATATAAATATTTTTTGTCAATACAGTCAAACGGATCCTAAGTTTCGATATCGACCGACAATGTTATGGTAGTACTAGTTTATGTATATATGAATTAGTTGATCAAACAATGATAGCCACAACAGAACAAAAAAAAAAAAACCTAGTAGTCCTTTCATTTTATAATATAGAAAACGGTATGATTCGACACATGAATTTATATTTATGTTGAATTTGATGAAGAAAGAATATTTCTTTGATGATAATGGGGTTTACTATAAAGTCGTGAAAGAGATAGTGAATATACTATATCAGATGATGATTGTTTTAGTATTTTTTATATAAAAAGATTACTAAATAAAATATATTACATATATTTAAGACGATTCAAATAAATAAATATTACATATATTATGAAACGAAAGAAATATGGATATTGACCGAACTGACACCTGAAACATCTCTTTTCCATTAGCATATGATAAAATAACACATGATATTATGTGTAGGAAACATCGAACTCTTATTCATCAAGATAGAAATTACTTCTCTGTATTCTAAACTTAAGCGACTCAACTTCGTTACAGATGACATAGAGCTTCTACAAGTTTCATTTTCCGACTAGAATGGCTACGCTAAGAAGACCATTTTTGTGCTCCGCGTAACAAATCTTCCCTTCATGGCATAACTTTTTCTCTCTATATATGATAGCGTTGTCATTCTCCCACACTAATATATTAAGACTTCTTCCACTCTTAAGATTGACGATACCTACATGTATATCGTCCTTGCATGTAGTATTCGGGATACACGTAACATACACGTCCACTTTTCCCATATCATAGACCTCGATGCCCTTCTTGTTCGTGTCGGTCTTCTGTTTTGCTAACTTGGATACAATCTCGTACCCTATCTTCCTTGCTGAAGCATCTGTCTTGGATACACATTTAACAATGTCAGCTACGCTTTTCATCATATCGGGATTCTCATCATCGTCGGAGCTTGATGACGACGGTGCGCCTCTGCGGTATGGGCATGACTCGCATTCTTCCTTGTACTTTGATTTCTTGTGTCCCCTGGTTGCTGCAAAAGATGCTAATAGGAAGTTAGTTAAGCAAGATCAAATCGTGGCTTGGCTACTTTTTGATGTTTCCTCTTACAGTTGTCGCAGCTTGATGACGATGATGCGCCCCTGCGGTATGGGCATGATTCACATGATGTTTCCTGGTACTTTGATCTCGTGTTTCCCATGGTCGCTGCAAAAGACGCTAATAGAAAGTTAGTTAAGCAAGACCAAATCGTGGCTTGGCTACTTGTTGATGTTTCCTCTTATAGGTTGTCTAATGCATTGCTGAGGCATGCACAATAGAGCGAAAAAATTAATTGGCTAGTCTATGCAAGGCATGAGGAGAGGATCTTGGAGAGTTAACACATTCAATTTTTCAGATCATCAAATCTGCTCGACGTCAAGTTAATTTGAAAATCCATGAATAAGCACCATCAGCAAGGTCTTGATCAGTGCGTTAATTGTTGCACTTCGCCATGTGCCGGCATTCATGGTGGATGCAATGCAATTATGTATCAAGAATCAATACCTTTACGCGTCCGGCCGCAGATCGAAAATATTGAGAGAATAACAACAACCTGAAAACAAAAATCTGCTTACTGTTTGTCACGAAATAAAAGAATAGAGGGGAATTCAATGATATTATTGATCATGATATACTCCATATTTATAGAGTAGTCAAATACAAAATAAGGAAACATTACAATGAGGAAACAAATAAACCTGGAAACAATATTACCAAGGAAAACAAACTAATCTAGGAAGACCAATAAAGATATTTTCCTAAAATATATATATTCCAACATAATTAATATCTAGCAATATCTTAATAATAATATAATATCCTCACATTGTTAATGTGATTATCAGATGAGCTCGATCTATCACGGTGACAATGCCCTCCTACTCAAATTTCAGATTACTGAACAAGAACATGTGATCAACAACAGTATGTCTTACTTAACACAAAAAATAAACTGATGTTACATGCTTGTCACGAACTCTCACGTTTGATAATTAACAGAAGTCATGGTTGTCTCACAAGCCGATCAAGGATACTTAGCACACATAGTCAGTAAATGAACAAAAATTAAGATATGACAAAAAATTATCCCCTTGCAAGATTCAAAACTTGGTAGAAAGCAGCATATAAAATTACCTCACTTACATCTCACGAAAATTATGAGTGGGTCGGTGGAAGCATCAAATAAATCATCAATGGCAAACCAATTTAGGAACCTCCAAAGTTGCAGCCTCGACAATGCTTCATCAACAAGCGATGGGAACTTCTCTTATGTTCTTCAATTTCAGAGCCAAATTCAAAGCAGTATCTTTCTTCCCATTCTCCACGAGAGCTTCTTTAAGTGTGCTAAACATAGGACCAGGAGGCCTAATGCCCATATCTAGCATTTCTTGAAAGTACTTGCACGCATCGTCCAAATTATCTTCATGGCACAACGTATTTATCAACGTTGAGAACATGTGCATTCCCGGAAGTATCCCCTTAGCTTTCATCTGATCCCATACCTTCATCGCCATATCAACTCTATCCTCGTTACAGAACATCCTCACTATGATTTCATACGTGCCAACCGCAGGCTCACACCCTGGATCTTTGCTCATCGTCTGGAAAACCAAGTAAGCTTCCTTGTTCTTCTGAGCCTTGATGAGATGGTGAATTACTATATCATAAGTCCTTGCATTTGGACCGACACCGCCTCTCCTCATCTCATCGATTATGCGAAATGCATCATCAAACTTCTGAGAAGCACAGTATGATCCAACAACCGCATTATAAGTAGGCCCCTCGAGAGCTAAGCCGCTAGCCTTTGCCCTCTCGAAGAACTCCAGAGCTTCATCCAGCCTCTTCACAGCACCCAACCCACTAATCAAAGTACAATAAATATGAGGAGTCCGCTCGCGGTTCTTAGCCACCATTTCATTGAACTTCTCAATCGATTCATCGTACTTCCTAGCCTTACAATAAGCATGGATCATAATCCCATAAGTCACGGTATCCGGCTCAAACCCTTCGTCCAACATCTCTTGATACACTTCATCCAACTTTGACATATTCTTTTCCTGCCCCCATCCCTCCAACAGGATCCCATACGTCTTCACATCCGCTCTAAACCTCCTCTTCTTCATCTTATCGAACATCTCCTGCGCGACATCAACCTGTCTAGACTTACAAAGAGTATTCAGAAACCTATTAAAATCCGCCGAGTCCGGCTTCAATCCATACTTCCCCATCTTCTCAAATGTCTGTATCGCCTCCTTCACCTTCCTAGCCCTCGCGTACCGCCTTATAATCAACATAAACGTGTCCTTAGTCAACAACCCCTTAGTCTTCATGTTCCCAACAAGCACATCAATCACCTTGAACTGCTTGATCTTGCCTAGGGACTCAATCAACGCGTTGTAACATTCCGTCGTGTGACGAAACCCTTTTCGCTTCTCTGCCCACTTAAAGAACCCAAGAGCCAATGCACCCGCATTGCTCAGCCTCCTCAAAACCTCAAGCACCATTTCAGGGCTCACTTCCACTCCACAATCTTCCAACACAGTTTCAATACTTGCACTCCTCGCATGATGGTTCGACAACAACTTCGTTATCTTCTCAGCATCTTCGACCAATGAATTAGATAATATCTGTCCATTATCTTCATCTGGGTCAATAAAAATCGTATCTTTCACCGAATTGCTGTGAATTCCTCTGTTTAAGCAAGGGTTTTGAGTGCCCATAAAGAGAGATCGAGTGAGGAAACTTTCTGGTGAATAACCAGATGAATTTTGAGGGTGGAAAAGAGAATTGTGGGGTGAATTCGGGGTTGTGATTAGGGTTTTGTGATTGGTGAGAACATGAATGAGAAAGGGTTTGGAGGGGAAATTGGGGTTTAGGGAGTTTGAATGCAGGCGATTGAGGATTTTGGTGAGACTCATTATTGTTGGATGTGTGGAGAGTGATTTGTGAAGAACTGAAGATCATCGAGGGTTTGAAGTCTCGATTGGAAAACAAAAATTTCGGGTGCCTACAAAACACCGAGAACATTAACAGTAGTTTTTTCGATTTTTATTTTTATTATATATTAATTATAATATGAGTGTTTTTATATATCTATTTATCCCATTTAAATTATAATATTTTTTTATTTCATTCAGATTATAATATTTTTTAATTTATTAATTTTTTTATAAAAAATACTAAATTATGCATACTTTATATCACATCAACCCACCCACTATCATTTTTTTTTCTTTTTTTCTTATTTTTTTAACTCACACACTCACAAGGATAAAATTATCATTTCTTATTAATTCAACACACACATAAATTATCGAGTCGGGTCAAACCGTTGCAATTTGAATGGAGCGAAGGGAATAAAAGTTTAGTTTTTATCTAATCACAGAACGCATTCTTTATATCGTTTTCTTATAATTTTTTCAAGTTATTCATTTATAAATTTTTTCATATCCATGTTTTCTATTAGTTTTTTTATACACTATTTATGATATATAAAAACTTATTTTTTTCTTTAATTTTTTAATTGAAATTAATATTTTATAAGTTTGAAAATTTATTTTAGATTTAATTATTTTTTATATAATTACAATTAATTTAAAATAATGATAAATATGGTATAAAGAATATATTTTTTATTCCCTTGAAGTAGAGGTTTTTTGTAGGGATAAAAAATAAGATGAAGAATTTCATTCCCTGGAAATTAAAAAACTATTGCATGAGTCATTTTTCATAAAAATCTCTATATTTAAGGATAATTAATAATTTGGGAAATCCATTAATAATGCTACGAGAATTCTCCTTCGGCACACTTTGGTGCCCTATAGTTTTTTCATTTGTGTCGTGCGCTTTTTTTTTTAAGGTTATTCATGAAAATCATCATTTGATCAATCGAATGTCTCATAAATCATATTGATCTTTTAAATCAGTCATTTGTGAATGGTCCATTTTGAAACAAAAAGTATTGTTGTCTTTTGAAGGAACTGTGAATGGACCGTTGACTATTCAATAAGATGTTTTACTTCTTTTGTTTCATGTTGATTATACTATTTTATTATTTTGATTGTTTCGAATTGTTTTTAACATTTTATATTTTAAATTTTTTATGTGGTTATGAATAAAAGAAGGTGAAAAAAAAGATATTATGTGATAAGAAAAAGAATATAAGTTTAAATTTCTGTAGATAAAATAAACGTTTTAAATATGATGATATATTGTGAGTAACACATAAGTCATGAGACATATACTAGTATAAAATAATTGGACAATCAATATCAAATTTATATAAAAGAAAAAAGTTTCATATAAAGAATTATTCTTCACAATTGTATATGTATTAATTTTAATAAAAGGCAGTGAGTAATCATTTTTCCATTTCAAAATAGCACTTGTATTATTTTTTTGAAAACATATCTTTTATAGTTTTTTTTAAGAAAATAAAATATAATGATAACATAAATTATATGATGTTAGGGGTTAATAAAAAATAAAAATTAAATATTTTATAATTAAAAAAAATTATTAATAATACATAATTTATATATTGATAACATTTTTTTTAACAATACTCCTTGAATATAATCAATTTAACGTATGAATTCAAAAAAAGACAAAATACACCCAAATTCCGTCTGCGTTATATCAATTCCAGACCAAAATAGATGACCGTTGGCCCTCAAGATCTCAGTCAATTCCCCTCCTTTCTCTCTCATTTCTACATCACCGAGTCACCGACCCACACTCAATTGGCGAGCCTCAATTCATGGTAATTTTCATTCGCGAGCCTCATTTCATGGTTTTTTAGGGTTTGGTTTCGGTGGATTTTTGTTTCTCAGATTTTAGGATTTCGGTGAAACTTTCCAGTTTGTGATGATGTGCAAATCCCTGTCGGTTTTGATTGTCAGGTTTGGGATTTTGGTGGATGAACTGAGTTTTGGTAAAAAGTTTTAGGGTTTGATTTCGGTGAATTTTTGTTATAACGGAAAATTTGTGGTCTGGATGAATTGTTCTGAATAATTAGGGTTTCATGTTTCATTCAAACTTTGAATTTTTGATTATCTGTCGACCGATCGTTTCTGCTTTGATAATTGCTGTTGGTTGTTAGGAGTTAATAAGGGAATTTCGTTTCTCAGATTTTAGGATTTGGGTGAAATTTTCCAGTTTGGGATGATGTGCAAGTTCTTGTTAGATATCATTTCTGTACTTTTATGTATGTTGCCTTCAAATAGTTATCTTCTTCAGTCATGGGCTTGATAAGCTACGATGTTTTTTTTCATGTTGTCTTATAGGGCAGATTAAGCATGCAGTGTCTACTTTAATAAGGGCGAAAAAAGTTGCGGATGATATTTGTGTGACAGGTATGTTTTGTGGCTACTTTCATGTTTGTTTTGATTTGGTTTTGTGTAGCGATGCTGATGTAATACCCGAGAATTTTGGAAGTTTTGAGATGAATATATGACGTTATGATTTTAAAATAATTGTGCTAAAAGGTTATATATTTAAATCTAAGAAATATTTGATTAATTAAATCAAATATGACGATGGATTAGTTTGGGATGATTAGTTGAACGCGCCAATAAAGGTTACGAACGAATAACGTTATATTGTTATAACGTTATAAACGTTGCACGCAAGGACTATCGATTTAATCTCGAAAACAATGGATTATGATACGGGAGGTTATATTTTCATGCACGGAATAAATCTATCGATGCAAATAGATTTTTCATGGATTAATATTATGAGATTTGGGTGAATAATGGACTGAAGGAGACGTATCGTGGGACGAAATGTGGGATAGTTGGCCACCACACATAACTCTCCACTTCTCCCTTACCTTTTCTCCCTTTCCCGTATTTCCTCTCATCACTCTCCACTCCACACCACTTCAACCACTTCTCCACCATCATCTTCCATTGCCGCCACCATCAATCACAGCCAGCTGCTGCCAACGCCACGATCATCATCATCATCAACATCAATCATCACCAACGAGATCATCATCATCGCCTTCATCATCTCCTCACCACTTCTTCATCAAACCACCATCTTCACGATCATCATCGGTGCGACAAGACGAAGGCAGCAGTAGGCCGGGAGAAGATTCAACATCGGCAGCTCGTCCAGATAACATCAAAGGATCCATTCGTGTGATCTTGTGCATAAGAAAATCAAACACGTTCGAGGTAACCTCACTCGTCCGATACACCTCCTTTATTCATTCACACGATTCAAACACGTCCGTGAATGCTTTGGGACGTGTTTATGCTGTGTTAAACGTGTGTGGAATGATTTGGATACTTAAAAACGCGAATTGAACGATCCAGGGAGGGGCAGGGAGGTTTCCTGCAGGTTCTGGCCGGAGATGTGTCGCGTCCGCGACGAGGGAAAATTTGGGAATTTCCTGCACAGTGGCGTCGCGCCCGCGACGATTTTCTGCCCAGCAAAAATGCATTTTCGTGCCCCGAACCTTAAACCTAAATGCGTATTTGAGTTATATAACACCTACGCATGGAAATAAATCGTCGAACGTGCATAAACGATCACGTTTGACATGTGATGGGGTATTTAGGGTACCCTTATAATACATATACCCTCTTGGGAAATAAATAGCGACCGTTAAATGATTAATAAAAAGAAAATGGGGGATGTGAAGCATAGTTGCAGTATCCATGTGAACTAATGAAAAACAAACGAATAAGAAATATCGCCTCCTTGAACTGATAAGGACGGCATTGACATCC
>JAOVYX010014759.1:0-30852 GCA_035668315.1 Drosera spatulata
CCACCACAACAACCACCGGAAACTGCCGCCGTCGACGCCCCAAAACGCTCCGAGATCTACACCTACGAAGCCCCATTTCATATCTACGCGATGAACTGGAGCGTCCGATCCACGCACCCGTACCGCCTCGCCATCTCCAGCCTCCTCGACCCGACCCTTAGTCCCCACCAGAACATCGTCTCCATCGTCCACCTCGACGACGTCACCGGTGAGATCAACGCTTTCCCGAACCTACAATTTCCTCATCCGTATCCGCCGACGAAGTCGATTTTTCTGCCGATTGCGGATTCGTCACGGCCTGACCTGTTGGCGACATCGAGTGACTTTTTGAGGATTTGGGAGGTAATGTGGTCTTTGAGTTTGGAGTTGGGTTTAGGTGGTGTGCAATACGTTACTTAAAAGTTAAAACATAACATCCTAAACATAACGTCCTGAATACCAGCATGTAATAAACAGGTTGTTGTCCGAGAGTTATATATATATAGCATACATGAGAGATGTAGACCGAATATTTACTGATATAAGATCATAAATGTATAGTTAAATATCTGGAGCAAGCATGATCTCGTAGAATATCATTAACATTAATATGTAGGACAATTGCGCAAAAGTATCCAAAAGGAAATTCCACTTATTTAGTAATCATTTGGATTTTACAATTCATATGCATGAAACTGCAATGCAAAATGTATGATATACAGTTTACAGAGTCATTGTTACAGAGTCGTCGTTTATCATTCACGGATGTTAACGGGTACTAAAACGCAAGTGGAACTTCCATCGGGTATTTTTGCCCGATTTGTCGTAATATTTAAGGATAAATGATTATTTGTGATATCATTTCTAACGTAATATCCTGATTAAAGTTAGAACATCTACATAGATATAATCTCCTGTGGACATTTACAGGTAATGGCCGACGACGAGGGGGTGAGGCTTAGGGCGACAATGAATGGGAATCGAGGTAGCGAGTTTTGTGGTCCGTTGACGAGTTTCGATTGGAACGAGGCGGATGTGAGGAGGATTGGGACGAGCTCGATTGATACGACGTGTACGATTTGGGATGTGGAGAAGGAGGTTGTGGATACGCAGTTGATTGCTCATGATAAGGAGGTGTATGATATTGCTTGGGGTGGGGTTGGGGTGTTTGCAAGTGTGAGTGCGGATGGGTCGGTTAGGGTTTTTGATTTGAGGGATAAGGAGCATAGTACGATTATTTATGAGAGTTCAGAACCTGAGTCGCCGCTTGTTAGGCTCGGGTGGAACAAGCAGGATCCTAGGTATGGCCGTATGAGATTGTATTGTAGAGTATTGTATTGCAGATTCGATATATTTATGATGTGCTTTTGTGATGTGTTTTTGTGTATGTTTGAGGTAGTGTAGGATTTGTTGAGATGTCTTTTTCGCTGCCATGGGTTATTGTTTGGTAGTAATTTGACTATGTGAGATTTTGTAGGTGGTTTTAATGCACAGTGGATGTTTGGGGATGAACTTGTGTTTATATTGTCTGTCCGGGGAAAATCGTCGAGCTCTGGAAAAACTTTAGGATGAGCGTTCTAAAAAGAAGATTTAGGCGTCATTTAGATAGTACATTTAGGGGCTCGGCGGTCATGAATTGTTCAGGGAGATGCTTAGATCCTAAGGTGATTTGTCCTTGGACCTTGGTCAAGTAAGCAATGTTGAGAAATGGATGATTCTGTAGCTTCGACTTCTGGTGCACTCTGTCTCTTCAGTTCATTCATCTCTTGCACTGATATTAGCTACATATTGGCATAGAGGGATGTATATTACATCTTTATACACATACTTCTGTTTGGACAACCGCTTGGGCATCCTCTTAATCCTCATTTATGCACCATAGAGCCAGAAGGTGGCCCAACTGATTTAGGTCTTGTGTCCCTTTTGACACTGCTGTTCAGGACTTCAGGGTCATCAATCTTAGGTTCCACCATCTTTCTAAATTTCCTTCTGCTCTAATGTTCCACTTTTGACATGCTTTTCTGTTTGCTAGCAAGACTTTAAATTTATATGCTCTGGTTTTCTGTTTGTGGTATGTCTTCCAATACATCAATGTGATGTTTGGTTTGCCGTTTGTGCTTTAAACAGAAAAACCAGATTTGAACATACTGTTGTCACAATTGTCCCTATATTTGCACTTCCTTTTTTTGTTCCAATTTTTTCGGTTGAAATCTTGATCGACCCTGCTTTTCTATTCAAAGTTGGTATTTCTATACCTAATGTCTGGTTTCCCTTATGCCTGATTATTATTTCAGCTCCTATGATTCAATGTGCCAAAATATCATTGTTGGAACCTTTGCCTGTGTTTGGACATTTAAGTAACTTTATTGGTTTTCAGAGAATCATGTTTAAAAAAAATATCTATTATAGTTAAAAAAAAAATCTGATCAAGTTACACTGCTTGTGCTGATATAAGTTAACTTGATGATTGGCAGATACATGGCAACCATCATCATGGACAGCGCCAAGGTGGTGGTGTTGGACATTCGCTATCCAACATTGCCTGTGGTTGAGTTGCAGAGGCATCAAGCAAGCGTAAACGCCATTGCCTGGGCTCCTCATAGTTCCTGCCACATCTGCACCGCTGGAGACGATATGCAGGCTCTCATCTGGGACTTGTCCTCCATGAGTCAGCCTGTTGAGGGTGGGCTGGATCCAATATTGGCTTATACTGCAGGAGCTGAGATCGAGCAGCTTCAGTGGTCTTCGTCTCAGCCCGATTGGGTTGCCATCGCTTTCTCCAACAAGCTTCAGATATTACGGGTTTGACCTTTCAAGGTCGTATGACTATTTATCTGTCATTGTAAGTTGCCAGAATTAGTTCACAGTTCACACTCTTCTCTGTGGAAGTGCATTGCTAGGATTAGAAATCATGCCTTTGTCTGATATTTGTGGAATCTCATGCTTGTAACTGTAGAACTATTGTCCCTCTAACTGTGGGAATCATGTTGCCTAGTTATGGGATTCGATGGTTCTTAGTGTTATTCTGTAGAATGCCTCATCTTGAACTTGTATATTGGTAACTCTTCTGATTTTTCCCTTGTATTTGTCCAGAGTCTTGGATGATTAATGGTAAATCGGTAATACCTTGTATGGTGTTCAAAGAGGAAGAATGTTGTGTGTTTCGTGCTTATTCTTTTGATCTTTGAGTCACTGTTTCTAGTCGATTGGAACGAGAATCCCAGTATCGGCTGCATTGCTGATTGATTGAACCGACCAATGGTTGATTCGATTAATCACCTGTTGGGAGGACCTAAGGGTTTGCCAGCGATCTTGCCCCTCGGAATGTGTTTCTTCTGGTCATTATTCATGTATTTGTGTTCCTGATTATACGTGGGTTATACCTTATGCTTCCTCGGATCTGGATGCTGGTCTAGCACTTGAGTATGGCCTCCATCACAAACTGTACTGTATTTGGCATCGACATCGTCGCCCTTAAGCGTGCAGCGCCTGTGTGTATTAGTAGGCATGCTTAACATAAGGGCACTTGGCGAGGTGAATGTTAGATTTAGAGTCGTATACTCTCCCTGTAAAATGCAATCTCATTCAGTTTCATTACAGTCGAAGATGACACCAACAAACTAGCTAGCAGTCTATATGGGCAACTACAGGTCGGTACAAAAACTTCTTGTCTATACAAGATTGTTGTCATACCTCAAGTTATGTCACGGATTCTCACTTGGAAGCAAGAAAAACGTACTAGTATGACTTGCAGTTTTCATACGCAAACCTTTCAACATCTGTATGTGTGCTTGGTACCAAGTTGTCTTGGTTGTACAACTTTGAATGCATTTTTTCAGTTTACATGTCCTATAAGTGTGATAGATCTCAATGATCTCGGGTTATGTCAACCTGATTAAAAGTTTTAGATATGGTAGGATGGAGCTTATGTTATGCACGAGAGACAACCCGATTAACGAAGAAACATCATTTTCCACGATAAATTACACAGTTTCATTGATGTTTAATCTTTATTACTTGCTCCGTTTCATATTATATATAACATTTGTTTATTTGGATCGTCCCGAAATATATGCAGCATATCTCATCTAGTAATATTTTCACATAAAAAAATATCAAAACAATCACCACATCCACTATTTCCTCTCACATTGTTACAGTAAACTCCACTAACACTCAAAAAATATTTTTTAATCATCAAATTTCATACCAATTTAATACACACATAAAATCGTATGACGAGTCAATATATTATCTATAATATGAAACGGATGAAGTATGATTCAGCTCATATGGAGACCTCAAAGTTGTGAGGAACGAATTGATTAAACGGCACTGGAACTTCAATTTGATTAATTAATTTGTTGCTTATAGTAGTATTACTATAAGTATTTTCCTCGTCTCATAAAAAGTACAATATATACGTATTTTATATTATTTTATATATATAAATTCAAGTTTTGTTTTTATATCAAATCACGTCTGATCGTCTTATAATATATATTAGATTAAAATAGATAACTTATATAATCATTGATATTTTACGATAAATTTTAAAAAAATTATATTTAATCATTATTATATACATATTAAACTTTATTTCAATAAGCCTATAAAATTTGCATTCTTTCCCCCGACGGAGGGAGCATTTAACAAGGTGTATTTGACTGAAAGCAAAGAGAGGTCCATCCATCTTGGACCAAATGTTTAAATGACGCTAGTAGTTTGGCATTTTTGTTAGGCTGTGGGGCCCTTCCCACAAGTTAAGGGAGTGAAAGTGAGAGTACTGTTTTTTATTTTTTTTCCATAAGCAGAGTGAGAGTACTGTTCTTTGAATTGGGATGAACAATTTTGCCACTTCACTCGTGCATGTGCGGAAAGTTGATCTGCTTTATTGATCCTGTGTCCATCTTTTTGCCTCTATTTGCTCTACTTGTTCTTCTCCTCTCGCTTGCCTGAATAAAATTCATCCTTTGTTTCATATAAATTTATAGGTGTCAGAGAATATGTGTTATGATACGAGCATGTTAAATAATAAATAAATAGTTGATATTAAAATAATATAAATAAAATGTTAAAATTAAAATGTTATTTTTTAATCTTGTCAATTTATTTCTCATTGTCTAATCTCAACCATTCATTTTTTTATTAAACATACCTATGTTCTGACATATATTTTATTTTTCCTAATCTTTTATGTAATTTATATTAAAAGATGACACGTAACTTAATTATTACTCCCTCTATGTCATAAATTTTGCATCGTTTTGTCATTTTGAATTGTCCTTAATTTTTTGTATCATTTTCTTATATAAAAATTTTATGTGATTAGAAATTAAAAAAATAGAAGAACGGATTTTATGTAGTTGAGAATCAAAATTAAAAAAAAAAGATAAATCCAAATTACGTGTCAAAAATAAATATAAAATATGTAAGATGAAAGGACTATGAGGTGACAATATTTAATAGAACATTGGGAGTATCAAACAAGAAAATGAAAGAATTTTGTTCTTATAACCAACAATATTTCGAAATAAACTCTATGATTGATATTCCGTCTCAATAACAAAGTTCATCTTGAAGAGTGGATTATAATTCCATAACTTAACAAGCAGGAACATGATTTGTTAAGTTCCGTTCCCAGTGCCGTTAGGTTACGTAGATTTTATAACAAATGTTATCCCATTCTTTATGGCACAAGCAGACAAAAACCAGCAAGCGCAGACCTAAACGATGAACTCGACACCCTTCTAAACTGAAGAAACCGTGCGTGTACTTTTAGTCTTTTACCTCCAACTCCCAAGACCCAATTACCATTATCAGTAACAAAATCTTAGCCTATGAGGAAGAAATCTATTGGCCAGAGTGACGTCGCTCACTCGCTGACAAATCCCCAAATACTGTTAGACTGTTACGGTCAAAAATCTATTGGAATAGTACGAGTACTTACGAATGTAACACCATCCACGTCTTCATATTTGATACGGGATATACTACTATACCTATCATAATGGACGCAAATCTTTGATTTTTTTTGAGAAACATAATGTACTTCTTTCGTTTCAAAAAAATTATATTTCCTTCATCTTATCTTAGTTACAATATATATATTATGTATAAATATAAGTCTTATTTTCATATCAATTACGTTTGATCGTCCCGTAATATGTATTACATTGAAATAATTTTTAAAAAAGAATAGTAACTTTTTGGTAGGGATTTGTGCCAAAAGGTTGCGTTCTGATTTGATGGATCTTCAGATGGGGGGACGAAAAAGACGAATCTTCATGATAAATTTATAAAAAATAATGTTTAAACGATGTTGCATTCTGTCAAACTTTGCATCAACATGTACTATATATATATATATATATATATATTATTGTATGCATAAATATAAGTGTCGTTTTCATATTAAATCATGTCTGGTCGTTCCGCAACGTATAGCTCTCGAAAAAAAATAATGTCTTTTTACTTGAAATTTGTGCCAAAAGGTCGCGCTTCTATTTGATAGCATTATTGAGATCTTCAGGTGGGGGGATAGAGAAGACGAATCTTCACGATAAGTTTACAAAAAATAACGTTTGGACAACGTTATAAGCGTGTCAAACTTTACATCAATATGCGTACAAAGTTAAAACGTTTCAATATTTTCGGGACAGAGGGAGTAATTGGTTGACTTAACATGATAATTTATATGTGTGTTGGTTTTTATTGTAAGCACTAATTTAACTTTTGATGTGATATAAAATAAATATATAATATGAACGTTTTGATATTTTTATAGAATTTTTTTTTCAAATACGATAATATTATAACTTATTCGGGATATTTTAATCTAATAATGATTGTAATTCTTTTGGGATGAATAAAACATTGTAAAATAGTATTGGTTTAAGCAAAGTTTGTTAAAAGACCTCATGTACTAATATTAACCAGAGTAATTGGTTAAATTTCTTCTTAAAAAAAGAGTAATTAAATTTAACGATGGCCAATCTAATAAACTATTGCATATGTTATGACCAATATAATAAATTTAACTATCGTATATTATAATCTAGATCAAGATGATTTTTAATTTAGAATTAAAAACAGGAAAGAAAGTTGATTATACCTAAACTCCATGATAATTCACAAGTACGTATTTATCATCAATACTTTCCACATATTTTCAGGTCAAAAAAAATAAAATAAAAATCATACTATCTTCGTCCTATAATTATCGTTAGTTTGTAACATTTTTTTTTGTATATTGTTTAATACGTAATTTCAAAAGATTCATTACTCATGTAAACGATAGAATTTAAATTTTTTATCAATTCACGTTTATAATATATAAATTTATTATCATTAATATTTTATTTTATTTTTTAAAAAAATATTTGATCATCTCATCAAATTTTTATCCTCATATATGTCCGATCATGACATGTAAATTTTTTTGAGGGGGAGTATCAAAACACGGTCAAATGAATTAATATTTTGCATATTGATTTCATCAAACCCCAACCCCCTTTTCTTATTTTCATTTTTCTTTTTCTTTTTCTCCCCAAATCCACAATAAATATAAATTCACCGTTGCGGCGTGGCCGTCGAGGTACTCTCATCTCTTCTCATCTCTCTGATAAACAACATCTACTCAGATCTGCTCAATTAACCTCAATATCCCCTTGCCGGATCGGATCCCATCGCTGCCTTTGATTCGCCGGAGAAGCATCACCGCTTCTTCGCCGCGGATTCCGATCCGGAATCCGATCGAGGTTGTTAATTTGCTCCGATCTCAAGTCATTTCAATTCAGTAAACTATTCGCTTTGGATTCAGTTTGATTTGATTTGATCAAAGCTGTGATCTTGATTGAGAATTGTGTGGTGTGCTCTTTTTGGATTGAATTGAGATTTGATGTGGATCTGAATTGGTGGTGGAATTTGATGTGCATGGTTGCTGATCTGGTGATCGAGATCGAGTAACGTTTTGAATTTTGATTTGATCTTTTACTTTGTGTTTATGAGATTCTAGGGAGATTTTTAGGTGCTTGATTTGTGTTTTTTGATCTGAATTTGATTATAATTGAGATTTTTGGTGTTGCTTTTGGTTGATTTGATGTTTGATTGCTATTATGTGTGACGGTTTTGGATTAGTTAGTTGCGATTTGGATGGAATTTATTCTGTTGAGATAAAAAGAGATCGATTTTTTTATTTTTTTTGGATGTAAATTGGATTCCAATTCAGTAATCTTATGTTGATTGATTATGGTCAATTTGATGTTTGATTACTGTTTCTGGTGATGTTTTGAAATTAATTGATTGCAATTGACATGGAATTAATTATCACGTTCAATTAATATGTTTAATGAGTGAAAATCAGCGTTAAAGCACTTCCGTCAAAGTTTGATCTGACCCTTTTAGTGTAGCGAATCCATGGTGATATTCAGAATCCCATCTCTTGTCCCGAATATGCTATTTTGATCTGTCAGATAATGCGTGGTTAGATCATTTATTGAATTTCTTTTGTTTTCTGTGTGATTTAGATTCGTGTGTCCAAGATGGCGGCTGGTGGGGCGCAACCAGTGAAGTGGTTCCATGGGACGGTTAAGGCAGTGCCTTCTGGGGATACCCTGGTGATAATGAAAAAGACCGAGTCTCCGGACGTTATTCCACCCGAGAAGTCCATCACCTTGTCGTATCTAATTGCCCCTAGATTGGTCTGTTAGGCTCTTTATCTGATTCTTTATCTGATGATATGTTGTGGAAAGATTATGTTTGTTCCTTTTTTCTTTTCTTTTTTTGGCTCATGTTTTGATTCACTTAGAGCTGCAAAGAGATTGGACCTGCTGATGCATCTGAATGCTTATCTTACAACATAAATTGCATCAGTAATGTCGTATGCGAAGTATTATTTTGAATTCTCTATCTCGCCTTGCCTTCTCTGTACTAGTAACATCACATCTAAATGCAGTTCTTAAGGACATATCCGTAAAATTCATGCCACAAGGAGCTTTTCATGTACTGGAGCATTTTGCGTAGAACTATGTTCAGCACCGAGACATAAGTTCTGCATTGTTCTGTACGGGAGCATTGGCTCATTGATTCTTTTCTATTTGTTCATTTTGTTGGATATTTATGAAACACCATTTAGAATTTGGGGTACTTGTTATTTTCAATGCAACACTGTTGTCTGCATATGTAAAATGTTTCTCAGAACAATAAATTTGCATGATTTCTCGTAGTGGCAGTTTTATGATCTGCTCCTACATTTTTGTGATCTTGGTAACTTAATGCCTCATTCTGATTTCTGATATTTCTGCTTTTATTTACTCCTCTATAGGCTCGTAGAGGTGGAATCGACGAGCCATTCGCATGGGATAGCAGAGAGTACTTGAGAAAATTGACAATAGGAAAGGTTTGTTTTTTTGTCTTCGCATTTTCTTTTCCCTTGCAGGGTCCCTTATAAACTTTGGGACAATTTGCTCCGGTCTCATGTTAGGGATCTGCTCCTGTTGTATTATTTGTAGTATGACCAAGTTATTGTGCTCCTTCATTTAGACGTGAGACTTCCCTTCTTTGTTAGAAAAGCTCTAACGTCTGGTTCTTTTTGCTGTGATAGGAAGTATCTTTCACGGTGGAATACACAGTACCCACTATTGGCAGGGAGTTTGGTCTGGTGTTTTTGGGATCTCAGAATGTGGCTGCCTTGGTCCTTTCTCATGGCTGGGCAAAGGTCACCCCCTCATAATCTCTCATTCAAAAAGTGGTCACTTACTTTCTAAATCATGGCGTTCTTAATTTCCTTTTTCTGAGCAGGTTAGGGAACAAGGGCAACAGAGAGAAGTAACTCCTTACGTAACAGAACTTCTTAAACTTGAGCAGCAAGCAAAGGACCAATGTTTAGGCAAATGGACTAAGGTTAGTCTACTATGACAGCTTTTAAGTGAAATAGAAACGTGTATGCTTGTGTTGGTTGTGTTTATGTGTCAATTTTCTTTCTAACACAAGGGTATTATTCCCTGAATTATAACTTACATTGATGATTGTTGGGCTAAATCTTTTTTGGGATAGGATGTGCTGCCAAATTTAGCTGTATCCTTCATGTCAGGAGGACTCAAAAGTGAGAATTTGTATGGTAGTATACCTCAAGTCCTAAACTACCATGTATAATATATGGAGTTTCTAGCTCTCGTTTCAAAAACTCATATGTCGACTGCTCTATGCATATGTTTTTTGAAACAAAATACGAGAGGACGATAGTCATGCTGCTAGGGAATTATGCGTAAAATAAAGGGTTGTAAGATAGTGTAACTGTGTTCTGGA
The DNA here is from genome assembly GCA_035668315.1 of Drosera spatulata. NCBI lineage: Eukaryota > Viridiplantae > Streptophyta > Magnoliopsida > Caryophyllales > Droseraceae > Drosera > Drosera spatulata. The sequence goes on from JAOVYX010014759.1 coordinate 10,288, forward strand.
TGAATGAACACCGGGTTATTATATTGAAGGTGAACTACATTGCTACAATTTAGCTATGTCTTCCTAGTTAATTTTGACTCCTACATATGAGAATTAGATTTTAGAAGGTATTGTGTAGAAGGTCTTCTTTCCGTATTTCTGTGCATTTTATCATTTGGTATATGAGAGAATACAAACTTCGGTACCTACTTTTGCAGACACCAGGAGCCTCAGAGGCTTGCATTAGAAAACTTCCTCCATCAGCGGTTGGGGATCCTAGCAATCTGGTTACAGCAAACCTTATAGCGAACAATAAAAAGCCTATGAGTATGCAGGGTATAGTTGAGCAGGTCCGAGATGGGAGCACTATACGTGTGTATTTGCTTCCTGATTTTCAGTTCGTGCAGGTGCTTGTTGCTGGAGTACAGGTGATCCTCAGTATGCTTTGATCCTTTTTTACTTCAAGAATTGGGACAAAAATTTATCCTCTATCCTTAGTAGTGTTAGCTGATGGTTCTCATTTTTTTAGTCCCCATCTATGGGAAGGAGGTCTGCTGTGGAAACCATTGTTGTGCCTGAAACTAATGTGGATGAACCAAATGGAGAAACTATTGCTGGACCTACCCTACCATTGACATCGGCACAGAGACTTGCCGCTTCTGCGGCATCAGCCTCAGACGTAGCCCCTGATCCCTTTGGACGCGAAGCAAAGCACTTTACCGAGACACGTGTACTGAGCAGAGATGTGTGTGAGATTTTCCGTTGTTTACTTGTTAGCACTCATATATGTGGTAGTTGCGCTTATGTTACTTTATGATCTACAGGTTCGTATAGTTCTCGAGGGGGTGGATAAGTTTGGCAATTTAGTTGGTTCAGTATACTACGCTGATGGTGACACCCCGAAGGACTTGGCCTTGGAGTTGGTAGAAAACGTAAGTAATATGATAAGTTGTCTTCCATTGCAAGTTTCTGTTTCAGTTTATTTTTCTTTGATTTGCTTGTATTAAGAAAATCGTTTGGCAGTTTGGTTACACGGGAAGATTCAATATTGATAGTGAACAATATCCACATTTAAAAGGTGACCATGCATGCCGTGTATTTTGGACCATGTGCACCAAATATCTTTCCTGGTAACTTTAGATGCTTTTGCAATGGGCCATGAGTCGGATTATGTAGTATGATCTTGTAATGTGACTACTGGTACTAGTATTACTTGTACTCTCCGGTTCTTGGTGAGATTGATTCTTCATGGCGACAAATATGCTCTTTGTAGTGTACAGTGTACACTATCTTTTAATTGAAACAACATCCTTGTGTTAGCTCTACCTTGCTGATGTTTTGTGCTTTACTTGTGTTTCTTTGTACGAGTGGTAGACTGTATCAAAAGGGAAGGAGGTTACAAAATCTTGATCTGATTGGGAGGTTTTTGCTCTTTGCACTGTTACCTCTCTGAATGAGTCTTCCCTTCTTGATCAGGGGCATCAAGTAGCATATTATCCGAGCAACTGAACTTTTCTCATCTTGATCTTCGATACAGGGTTTAGCTAAAGTTGTAGATTGGAGTGCAAGCATGATGGATGATGGTGCAAAAAGCAAATTGAAAGCAGCTGAACTCGAAGCAAAGAAAAATCGTATTAGGATTTGGACTAATTATGTTCCTCCGCCATCAAATTCAAAGGCAATCCACAATCAAGATTTTACTGGAAAGGTATCAACATAATATTCAGGTCCTTGATAAAAAAAAAAAAAACCTTATATTCAGTTCTTTCATCGGCTTATGAAGAACATGTTTTCTAATCACTACCTTATGGTCTATTCTTAGGTCGTGGAGGTTGTTAGTGGCGATTGCATTATTGTTGCTGATGATGCTCTACCATATGGTAGTCCATTAGCAGAGCGACGAGTGAACCTCTCAAGTATAAGGTGTCCCAAAATGGGTAACCCTCGAAGGGATGAGAAACCTCAAGCATATGCCCGCGAAGCGAAGGAACTACTGCGCTCACGACTTATAGGTCGTCAGGTACCGATACTATTAGTTCGAATGTATGTTTTTAAAAGTGCGTACACACACGTGTGGTTTATCCAATAAAAAATAGTTAATGATTATCTGTGCCTGATAAATAATACAAATTCAGGTGAATGTATCAATGGAGTACTCAAGGAAGGTACCTATGGCTGATGGTGCAGTGCCGTCCCCTGCCTCAGATTCCAGGACAATGGATTTTGGATCAGTATTCTTGGTTTCTTCGTCAAAGCCTGGCGAGGATGATGTTTCATCAGCAGTGCCCGCTGCTGACCAGCCACTTGGGATAAATGTCTCTGAATTAGTTGTTGCTCGTGGCTTTGGTACTGTTGTGAAGCATCGTGATTTTGAAGAAAGATCCAACTACTATAATGCTCTTCTCACAGCTGAAAATCGTGCTAAAAATCAAAAGAGAGGGATACACAATACAGAAAAAGAGCCTCCTGCTGACCACAATACAGACCTTACCACAGTAATTATCCTGATCACTTTCAGTTCTTGCTTTTTTCCCGGAATAAATTCTCTGTTAAGTTGCTCACTAGGGTTTAGACCTCAGACACCCATTAAAAAATTTGGTTCCTTGCTGAACATATCCCAATCGGTTTCTTTTAGTCTTGCAATCCTTCCTTTTCCTCTCTGTTTAAACATCCTATCTCATCAATTTTTGCTATTGCATTAAAGGATTAGATGCCACTAATGTGCATCATTAGTGTATGCTATTCACTTACTGTGTCAAAGTACTGGAAATCGAAGGAGGATTTAGAATTTCTTGTAATTGTTCCGTGGCTAAGATATATGTGATTTTGTATCTGTTCCAGGCATCAGCCAAAAAGGCCAAAGACTTCTTGCCCTTTTTGCAAAAAGTTAGGAGACATGCAGCTGTCGTAGAATATGTATTGAGTGGCCACCGCTTCAAGTTGTTGATTCCTGGTCAAACCTGCTCCATTGCATTTTCGTTGTCAGGTGTGAGATGTCCTGGCCGTAATGAACCGTGTTCAGAGGAAGCAATCGCTCTAATGAGAAGGAAAATCCTACAGAGAGATGTGGAGGTAATCTGCATGCTAAGTGCTCACTGGGTTGATAATGCTTGCTTATTTCATGCATCACTGGATATTGTTCCGGATTGCAGATCGAAGTTGAAACTGTTGATAGAACTGGAACGTTTTTGGGATCGCTTTGGGAGTCCAAGAAAAATGTGGCTGTGGTATTACTGGAAGCTGGACTTGCAAAAATATCAACTTTCAGTATCGACAGGATAACAGAAGGACATCTTCTTGTACAAGCAGAAGAGTCAGCGAAACAGAAGAAACTCAAAGTAAAACATAAGTTTCTGTGTATGTAAGTTTCTATCTCGGCATCTCAGCGTTTCATTATTGACGAATGTATTACACATGAGTGCAGATATGGGAGAACTATGTGGAGGGACTCGAAGTCACTAATGGTGGTCCAGCTGCTCAATCCAGGCACAGCAAAGAAGTGCTTCAGGTACATGACTATATCATATTCAGTGTTTCGTTTCCGACTTAAGTGACTGCAAAGAGTCTCATGGTTTCTTCGTCTACAATTTGAATCTAGGTTGTGGTAACTGAAGTCCTCGAGGGTGGGAAGTTTTATGTGCAGACAGTAGGGGACCAGATGACCAAATCAATTGAAGAGCAGCTTGCTTCCCTGACTCTTGGAGAAGCTCCAGTTATTGGCACTTTCAATCCCAAGAAGGGTGACATGGTCCTTGCTCAATTTACTGCAGATAATTCATGGAATCGTGTCCTGGTACGTCAAGTTTTGAAATGTGAAAGTTGCTGACTGCTTCAACTCCTCATAACCAGTTTCGTTATATGTTGCTGATCTTTGACAGTTATTTGTCTGGTCACAGATTGTAAATGTGCCAAGTGGCGGTGTTGTTCAATCACCAGAAGATCTTTTCGAAGTCTTTTATGTTGACTTTGGGAATCAAGAAATGGTTCCTTATAGTCGGTTGCGGCCAATAAGCTCTGCAGCACTCTCAGCTCCTGGATTGGCTAAACTTTGCAGCCTTGCATATTTAAGAGTTCCGAGCTTATCTGATGATGGTGGTGAGGATGCAGCATTGTATTTAAGTGACCGCACTCTCAGTAGTGGTCGCACTTTCAAGGCCCAGGTTGAGGAGAGGGATACATCAGGTGGTGTGGTGAAAGGGCAGGGAACTGGGCCTTTACTCATCGTGACATTGCTTGATCCAGAAGATGATTCAAGCATAAACGAAGCAATGTTGCAGGTTTGAACATTTTCCTTGCGCAACTGTTGCTATATGATGTCACTCTCTGGCTGGTCTGGCTCGAATTCTGTCCCACCTTAAAAGAAATCTTGGTTTCGACAGGAATTAGTACCATTAAGCCCGTTCATTTGGCTGTGACAAGATTTGATCGGTAGAAATATTTAATATAGATGTCTCTAAATTTACTTGGTTGAGTCTAGTGAATAGGAGATTGTTGTTCTGGCTTGTCAAGTCCCATTAACATAGAAGCATCTGTTGTACGTACAAGAAGGGCCGTTTCATTGCCGTGGTTGTGATAGCCCTTAGCCAAACACCAACACATAGTAAAATCATCTCTTTATGGTTTTGACAAAACACCAACACATAATAAAATCATCTCTTTATGGTCGTGACAAATTGTTATATCCATTTAGATATACTCACCTATGGGAAATTGTTGAAAGCAGAGAAAAAGTTTGTATTTAAAAAATTTAGGCTTTTTGTATCTCGAGAAAAAACTTAAATAAAGATCCCTTAGCCTTTGGTTCAAAAATGTAGCATGTTGCAAAGTTTAACTGTGAAAAACTGATAATTGATTGGTTAAATGGATATGCCTTTCATTCTGCTAATGCCATAATGGACTATTAAGATCCTAATGTCGACTGCAAAGCCTGTTGATCGTCAACTATAGTTTTTGTTAATTTATCAACAATCTGTTGTTATGAATTGTGAATCTATGCTTATCTTGTATTCCTCAAACCGCCTCATCAAAGCAAGAATCCTCTGTTTATCTCGTCATCCATAAATGTGTGTATGCTGACGTTAGCTTGACGGATAAATGACCAAAGGCTTGTAATTTGCAGGAAGGATATGCTAGATTGGAGAAGTTCAAAAGGTATGACTCCAAAGAGAGGAGGGATACCTATCAGAAGCTGAAAGAGGTTGAGCAGGACGCATTGAAGCGTCGTGCAGGCATATGGATCTATGGAGACATCGGGTCCGATGATGACGAGTACCCTCCACCATCCGGTAAGAAAACCGGTGGCAGGCGTTGATATGCAACATCATAGGCAAAATAAACTTCACATGCGGGACTAACTTTAATTTTTAACTTATCTTTTGTTTTGAACTTCGGTTGAGTTGCCAATTTTGTTCTTCGTACTTTGTTGTGTTATGTTTTGATTTCCCCATTTCATCTTTACCTGAGGCATTTAGTGTTGTGCTTTCTTTGCGTTCGGACATCGTGGCGGTTCAAATAAGCACTAAGCTTCTCCATTAGAGGTCCGATAAAAGAACAATTTTGTACCATCTTACATTATATTTACAGAATAGGCTCCTAAAATTATTGAACATTATATGTCCTGTATTTCTGTTGGCTGTTTTGTTTCGATTTTGTCCATAGCTGAGATGGGAAGAAAATATGGTTCAGTTTTCTTTTTGTTTAGTTTCTTGTAGCTCATGTAAATGGTTCGGATTAAGATGGCTGCAGCAAGTAGTGCGTAGCGCACAAAACACTAGCAACTATTGCAATTTTGCTCGAAAGCCGCATTTTGGTGCTCGGCTTCTGATGGCTTCTGATCTTTCGGGTCTTTTTATTTCGTGAATTGCTTCATAACATCAAAACAGATATATAGCAAACATACACTCAAAACTCTGGAATTCTTTGTGACATTCTTACTGAAAGAAGTGGGATGGCCCCAAGCTGAAGGGTCCAAGCGAAGGATCTGACTCGGGGTCAGAAACAGGAGGCATTGCACTGAAGAGCGGGCTATGCACATAGTGCCCGCTGGTCTCGAATCCGAAGTATGGTTCGTTCCAACCCGCTTCAGCATCGTGACCCGGCCCTGTCACCTTTCCGCTACTCGTATCCAGCCCATTCTCGGTATCAGCTTCATACACTTCATAACCCGAGCCTAACATCACACCCGAATATGGTACAGCCGAAACAATGCCCTCGAGCTCCTCGGTCCTGTTGTTGCTGCCAGATGACCAGCTATTCTCCATGAGCATTGGAAGTGCATTGCTAGGAGGCAATGTCTCTCCCATTGATAAGTGTCCTGTGATGGAGTCAGCTACATGCATACGTTGGCTTGGATGGCTGCCACATTGCTGGCCAGCCGTGGCAGTCGGAAGTGTGACGAAAGATGGTGGTAGGACTGCGGTAGACTGGTCGGGAGATGGAATGTTGGTGACGGAAGAGCCTTGAGGCATGTCATAATAGACGAAGTTGGTACGAGCCCTGGATCCACGAATGGACCGGGCTGCCCGGTCATAAGCAAGAGCAGCCTCCTCAGCAGTATCAAAGGTGCCAAGCCAATGTCGTTCTTTAGTCGCGGGATCACGAATCTCAGCGGCATATCGCCCCCATGGTCGCCTTCTAACGCCTAGGTACTTTACAAGTGGTCGTGATGACGGTGGTTGTTGAGCACGACGGGTGTTGTTTTGGTGGGTGCCGGAGGAGGATGCATAAGGGTCCATTAAACGGTAGGTTGATGGGATTGATATGTTAAATGGTCGGTTCAGTTTCAGTTAGCATAAAGGTAACGAAGGGATCATATAATAAAATTGAGGGCAAGAGTAGGATTGTGTTTGAGTTGAATGTGTCATAGAATGTTGATGGTATATATACATGTTTAGGGAGACAATTATAGGGTTCATTAACATGTTCTTTTTTTGGGTATGGTCATTAACATGTTCTTTGATGCCTTCATTGTGTCCTTATTTGATTTATTATCCCTAACACATTATCCATGTTATCCTCCATGTTTTATGGTTTGAACTTGACTAAATGTATACTTTTGACTCAATTTATTTAGTATAACTTTTTTGAAACTTAATTTTCGATGGCAATGGGGTGCTCATGCTTTGAAAATATGAGTTTATTTTAGAGAGCCATTACAGATAGAAGTTTCTGAATCGTAACAATGAAAGCAGTGAGGGAGAGTTTTGCTCAATTGCGTTATCTCGAAACTGATTTGTCGGAATCAACTTCTGATATCACAATGAGAATAACGAGTTAGGTGCTTCTGTCACGTAGACTATAATGTTATGACCACATAAAATATAATCAGTATCTTGCTTAAACCACTATTCGTTGACCAAATAAGTACTTCCAGAATAATTTCAGCTTAAACTATTATACGGTGATGCCTTCGGTGATATTATTAAAATCCATGGCATTACTTCCCCTTTGTTGCCCTTGACAAACTTCTTGTTTTTAGTATCACTAGATTCGAATGCCATCAATTTTAATCAAGTGTATTTTAGATTCCAACTTTTCTCATGCTTGAACTAGTACACTGAATTCAACTGAATTGGCCTGGATGATAAATTTTGTTTAGATAACATCTATTCCCTTCGTCTTATGAAAACTATAACGTTGTGTCATTACTGTACTACTCAATACGTTACGCATCTTAACAACTTAAGAAAATTAGGTGATAATTCGTCTTTTTGATGAGGATGGGCTCAAACTTCGACCCACATTCAACTTAAACCGGAATTTTTTGCATAGTGACATTGAGTTCAATTTATACCGCTGATTCCACGAAACCTGTCTCACATACCAAAACTCCTGAAAAATCTGATTTTCCCTGATGGTAAGCAGACGAAAATTTGGCATTTTGGCTCAAATTTCATTAAGAGCACCAAATACATCAAATACATTTTGAGTCTTTGAGACCCTCACTTCTATTTCAATTATAACATTTCATCAATTCTCAGCATATTGGACTGAATTTTGCATAGTTCATGAAAATGTCAAAAATTTTAAGTTCTCCCTGATGGCAAGCACATGAAAATCGATCAATTTTTTTGAAATTTTATTTGATGGCTCCCCAGCAAACACCACCTGCACTGTCTTTCTGTGTTGCTTCTTGGCACGCGACTGCATCGAAATGAATCAAATACGATGGTGAAAACATGGGAGAAATGCACATATTTCGTCAAACCTCCACTTTCACCGCAATCAGACGAAGCACAATCAGTATTTCGCAAGCATGAAATGCTGAAGCACCGGTATCTAGTATAAGCAACGTGTTCGCGTCCGACTCCCAGAACCAAGGGTCTAAAACCGAACTCATCTTTCACCAGCCAACTACAATGAGCTGCCACTGATGACGATCTGAAACGAACCGTTGAGCTCGACATCCAGTTCTAAAGAAGGGGAATCAAGAATAGAAATGATTCAAATGACTTAAGTAAACCAACATCACTAATAATGGAAAACAAGTGAGTCCAGCTTTTTGGACTACCCTTGCATAGAAATACATCAGAGAGTTCTAGCGGTCAGCGATAAATTTCACTCGAACACTTCCTTATTCATTCCACCCTTGTTAGCGCGTGTCAGAATCTACAAATATTCACAGGGTGAAGTTCATGAGGAAGTGCTGCAGCAGTTTTATCAGTTCCCCTGCTTTACCTCACTAATTAATACTTAGATAGGAAAAAAATCCTAGGAAGATAATCGTCAACACCGCGACTACAAAGTGAATTGTCCTGCAGAATTTGGAGGTGGAGAGGTTGGCTGGTTTGGTAGTATATCGACAATCTGATTTAAAAGTCAGAACCTCCATTGACGAGGCCATAGTGTTTCTCGTCTTGTTATCTTGCTCTTTTGCCATGAAGTCTAGGAATGCTTGTAAAGCTTCACGCATCCAATCATAACGGCATTGCTTGAATGCCTCCTTTATGCTCAACTGATCAGGAAAATCATTGGACATATAAGAACAAGCAATAGTAATAGCAATCAACAAGAATAACAAATACAACGACTAGCTCTCCTTTTCGACAAGGCAACATGATTAAAAACCAAGCGTTGCGACTTCAATGACAATCAATAAATAAAAATAGCGTTCACCAGTCATTTCGGTGGTCATGACTCGAACTTGGCAGACATAACCACCTTCTGAACAGTTTATCGAGCTCGCAAGTCGCAATATACTATTATAAGAAACGGTCACTTCGAAATACTATCAGTTCGTAAATGAAATCAGAAACAAACAAGCCGTTAAAGCATACCCATTTTCTACCATAGAGTTCCTGCTCAGGCCATGCCTCAAGCTCCTCAGTCACCTTCATTGCAAACATATATCCTTTACAGCCTCCTTCAGCGCTGACCACCTTTTGCTTGCTCTTGCTTCTGAATTCCCAGACCCCAAGTGCTTCCTTCAAGCATGCCGCAAAAGAGTTATTTAGTTAACACAATTGAATGATTAAATAGAACAAGGAGAGTGGCAACAGAATTCAACATAGACTAACTTTGTGAAGTATTCCCTTCACTCCTGCTTCCTCTAGTGCCTCCCGTGTTGCGGCTTCATAAACAGTCTCATCATTCTCCCATCCACCCTAAAGCAAGGTAAGATTAACGGATATAAAAACAAAAATCTCATCCAAAGACATCCTCTCCCATGTTACATTACAGCAGCTAATACTTACTGGCATGCAACAAAAAACAAGAGAACTATGCAATGACAACATTCCGTGTGTAACATAAGATTGGTATTCTCAATGACTATACAAACCAACAGCAGAGCAGAACACACCTTTGGAAACACAAGGTCATCGCGATTTGGGGTGGATATCATAAGAACCTCTAGCATATCCTCCAAGCACAAGCCATGATCCTCATACTTGTTCCTCAAACGGTAAGGAATGCACCTATAGCATTGAGCAACAAGAACCTCTCTTTAGTATGATGCCACTATGGTGGTAGAAGAATAAAACTGCTGATGCACAAGTTTAAGGTGCCATAATCAATTGGACATTCTCGTGCGCAGGAAACTGTTTCTGGCTAAAATGCTACAAGCACATAATGTACAGTGTATAGGCATGCTTATGACTTCATGACCATACCGACTACCCAATCTCTAGTTCCCTACCACAGGTTAGATATGACTTCTGCACAATATCGTTGCTCTCTATTCGACCATTTTTAGGAAATTGAAAAATGAACGTCAGGTTCAGGCCTGCCTCCATCTCTCTCTCTCATTGAGCTTCCCATTCAACTCAACTCGTATTTACAAAGTGTGTAATTCACATCACCAAAACTATAATCTTGTTTACTATAAATCTATAATATCCAGCAATAAAAAATCATCATTTATTTGCTTGAGGAACATAAAGAGAGCAGAATGGAACTACATATAACAAAATGCGAATAGCGAATCAATATTGTATCAGAGTTCATAGTGCCAGCGAAAACATTGTTCTAAAGGTACAAACTTCTTAATTACTTTCTAGCAGAGATACAAACTCAAATACAAGAGAAAAGAGGCCCAAAACTTTACTTGGCCTTACTTTTTTCCTCATAGGATACAATCATATAAACATTTTCCATGTTCTTTCTAAAGAGTTCTTATCATCAGGGTATCTCACAAATGTTTGAACATTGAATAATTTGTTGAAACACACTTAATCTTCTTATTAATCATAAACCGATATGATTGAACGTTTTCCAGATATTCACAAAGAAATCTCTTGAGATTGCGTTGGACCATCAAAAAGTGCAAATCCTCTTGTATTGTTCTCCTTGCATTGCTTATCTAGACAAGCCCACCAGATGGACCACTAATTTGGTCCTTTTCCTGGTCAATTTCTCTTTTCTAACTTTTATTCCAACTTTTATAGGAAAAGAATCGTCTAGATGACCAACAACTCGCATTAAAATCGAGTCCCTAGATATTATCTTACATTGCTCCTATAATCGTATAGTTTGCAAGAAGCATGCATTGTGCCATCAAGCAAAGGAAATCCTTAATTTAAGCCTAGCACATCTTATCTCGAGTTGGGATTAAGCTGAACTAACCCTGAATTGATTTGTTATGACAACCAAGATTCACGAGTCTTTTCACGAAGCACAAACAATCAACAATAAAAATAACAGACACGTATCACGAAGAATTTGGGCACGAGATGGTGAGAACCTCAAAATGTATCAGGGTATCAAGTCCAGCAAAGTCCTATAGCATAAAGTTATCCACAAGCAGGAAATCAGTGTGTTTGAGGGGTATACTTCATTTATTCTGTAGTTCCAACAAAGAGCATTTGCACCTAAAAATTTAAGATTAATTAATCTTATATGACACCTGATATTAAATGCATGTTATCTGAACATGGGTCTTATAAAGATATACTAGTTCTGGAAATCCAAAGTCGTGATCAGCTGGCACCACAGCCATATAAGGATAGAACTTCATCACATAACCAAACCCATGTGCATTGTGGACCTTATAGATATCTTTCAGTATTCATTCTCATCATAGACTATTCATCCTGGCGGTTGGTTGGTACCCCCATCCCGGTGGACACGATTCATTCAAAGATTCCCTTAGTAATTCCTAAAAACCAGATCTTTGAATCACTTTTTGCAAAGCTAATATAAAGATGAGAGTAGTTGTGGAAAACCAAAAAGCCGTCTCTCCTTGTCCAGATACGTCTACGAGTCACATATATAGAAAGGAAAGCATTTGTCTATAGGTTCTTTCAGCAGATAATGATACCAGAACTCGATACAATAACAAAAAGATTGGATGTTTATATCTGAAAGATGAATTTTATTAATCACACACTACAAGATATTTGTCATTGAAGTTACTTTCTACTTTGGAAAAAAGAACAAAATATAACCCACGCCACCATTGAAAAGTCTCTTTCCAAGAAGGCCCATAGATGACAAAAAGACTAGCCACATTTAATTTTAATGGAGGCACACATACGTACAACAGTTCAACATCATATTGAACCTTGGGACGAATAAAATAATTCAAGTGGCTTCACACTTAGTACTAGTAGTATAATTCTTTTTGGATTTAAGATCCAAGTAGACTTGACCTGGGATCGACCAGAAAGAAAGCAAATTCTATCTTGATAGTTATAGCATTGATCCAATGGTTGGGATTGTTCGTTACTCGTTAGGTGCTTATAGGCTAACAATTAACATTGATTAAGCTCCAAATTATAAGTTTGCACTTTTTACATGTCGAAACAAAACCCCTACCAACAGTCGAGTACTAGAACGGCTAGATCACCACCAAAGTTGTCATAAAAAGTTTATTGTGCTACAGGGTTGATAATTGCAACACTAGATTAACTTTTTTTAAAAGAGCCTAGTTCCATCTTTATATGGGTCACCATAGCCAAAATTTGGCTTGGTTCAAATCAATCATTATGGGAATACATATTTTCCAAAGACTTTTAAAAAAAGAAGAATACTGTGATCATGATCATAAAAATGAGACACCCTGCACATGCAACCAGCTCTAACTCCACAAACTGACTAGCAACAGAAAAAGAAAAACCACCAAAAGTTCAGAGACATGAAAATGATATGTTGTCCATAGTATGTGGAATTTCCCGGTCCTTAAATATTAAGGTATATAAACTTAGCTTGTAAACTTCACATTTAATGGAAAATTGCACTGTAAAACAGCACAATCACTTGAACATGATCCTACTAATAAAATCTATGTTTCAAAAAGCAGTAGGCTAATATTAGGCGGTCAAGCCGCCTTCTAAAGAATAAGCGATTAGGCGGGTTATGAAGATGAGTAAGCCCATACATATTCATACGTCAAAGGCTAATATTTACTGTGTGAGATATGTTTCAAGTCAAAAGTAAAAGAAAAGAAGATCAAGAGAAACAATAGAGAATACATAATCATTCTTATACAGCGGAGGCGATCTCTTCAAGGACTAGGTCAGAAACGGACAAGATATATACAGTCTTATCTTTATTGTAGACAACAACAAACAAATGGGGTCGGTTACATGAATACGACGGCGTGATTCCAATCTGTCATTTACATCATCTTGATAGACCATATCATACTTATGGTAGACAAAAAAAACAAAAAAATCGTTTCCTGATTATGTGCTAACTAAAATATAAAAAAAAAAAAAAAAGGTCTACACAATTAGTGGCATCCTAGCGTTGTTGGGAACTTCAATTGCCTGGTTTTGTTACATTAGAAAGTTGAACAATGAGATGATGATTGAAAGCTCTAACCGACCTGATTGACTTTATCAGAAATTGCTCCTCCTCGTTTAATTCATTCATAGAATAATATGGGGATAGTATTCGCCTCAGTTAGTGGCTCATCACACATCCACAGATGAGGTTCCCTCGACAGATACAGCATAGCAGCACACAATGTGGACGCAGAATTTCATCCAAACAAGTGGAATCCACAAACCAACAACACACCACACCACTACCACACACACAATTGTCAATCAAATCCGCGAATCAATCAACGCACAAAACACTCGAAAAAAATGGAGACAGAACATGAACTGGAATTCCACTAACCCTGACACGAGCCTCTGCTTCCCGTCGTATCGCTGCCTCTCGCGCCCCGTTCGTGCCTTGCCACAAACCTCCATCGATTTCAAACTCCTGCTCAATCAACACAACAAACGAATTGAATCAATTCAAACTAGGTCGAAATCACCAAATCAATCGAACAGGAAACAGAAATCTCGCTTACCTGAGACAAATTCAAAGATGACGAAGAGAGAACTGAGAACTCGACTGGCGGCGAAGTGTGCCGGTGGCCGGCGTCGGCGTCGGCGGCGGAGATCTAGTACAGACTAGAGAGTTGAAGTTGTGGTTGTGTTGCAGTTTTGCGTTTTGGTGGGAGTTGTGTGAATGCGGATTCGTTTTGTGAGTCTCGACATTCAATCGAGGTGAGGAGATGATGAGAGTCTCAGGAATTGGAGGTGAGGGAAGAGGGGCGCCCGTATATATTTGTAGGAGGTTTCAGTTTCGGACATGTCGTGTCGAACAGACATGGATTGTCATCTTTTTGTTCTCTGTTGCTTGTTTAAGCAACATTTTTATGTTTGAGTAAATATATACAGTATATTATATTTATTAATATTTTATATAAAAAAATTACAATAATATGATATATTTATTATTTATTTTTTATAATTATTACAATAAATTTTATTAATATTAATCTCATTACAATTCAAATTAAGATCAGTGACCAGTTGATTTATGACATGTCATATGTTTGAGGATCTAGAATTTAATCGTTGTCAACATAGCTAAATGCCCGGTTTTGTGAAATGGCCGACGACTGCACATTATTCTTCATATTCGATGGAATTAAACGTCTTATGCCTATATATCAAGCAATTTTAGCCAAATTACCCCTACTACGACAGTATATATGCTCATCATCGATGTTTGCACTTTATAAAACATATCACGATTGTTATGGTGGAATTAGTAAACGTCTGTTGGCACGGGGAGGAGAAGGAAGAGTCCAATTGTACTAGGTAAATTTTATCATGCCATGCCATGACTAGTAAACGTTCTATTTTGTAAGCGCAAGACAGGCTTATAGCATGTGGAAAACTAATGTGCGAATGCCAAAACTAACGGCACAAGCAAGTACTGATTTTCTTCTTTATACGATGGGCGGTGATGTTATATGGCGATGACATTATTTTCACATGAAATACTCATGGCATTGAACGTGATTATGAGATCGCCTCGTCTAGTTTTTGTCTACTACTACTACTCTACACTAATATTTCCGCAAGGAGAACTCACAGGAAAGAACCTACTGCATTATTCATTCATTCGCATATCCATACTTGTTCAGCGCAAATGTATAAGAAAGATCTAGATTCCTACAAACGACGTGACAAATAACCATTGATTTCATTGAAGAATAACCATTCATTTCGTCAATGGTCGACATAACATGACGCGTCGTCGCTCTTACTTTATCGCTGCCGAATGTGTACCGATTCTCAAAGCAATAACGTTTACTTGGGTCAACTGATTATAGAGCTTATTATAACCATCAAAGGACACGGAAGAGGAAAAACAATTGGCTATTCCCACTCAAATCCCTTCCTGCCTCTTCTCGTCTTGATCTATTTTGCGGTACACATCATACAAACATATAAGAATTTGTGAGTTAATCATTTGTAATTTTAGTCAAGCAAATGAGCACAAAAGCTATCACTTTCTTGATATCATATCGATATGAAATGCAAAATTCTTACCGTTATAATGATTAATTTGTCGGACGTGACTATCAAGGAGAAAAAAAAAGGAAACAAATGAGAACAGATTAGTATGATTAGGATCGAAAAAGACGTGCATATCAATCTACTGTATTGTCAATTAAGAATTATGCAAAATGTAAGAGGAATCTGTATCAGCTGTGGATGGACTTGAGATTTGCAAGCATCGAGCAGTGAACCTAGTGTCGAACATGCGAACCAACGTATCGAACTACCATCGAGTTCTTAGCATAGCGTGGCTATATACTTGGGCCGTTGAAGGAAACCAATATCATAAGTATCAGCAGCAACTGCAGAAATGCGACAAACAGATCACTTCAACAGAGTTGCTTGAAACAAACATCGATCCATTCCAGGATCATATACAAGAGCAGACGCTCAACTACGCGCTTGACAATAGAGCATCTACCCTCTTTCTCTAACAATACTGGGCGTTATTGTAGGGAGAGATACACCAACAGAAGAATAGCGAGCCACAGTGCCCCTAAAGCACGACAAGGTTTATGACCACATCTACAGTAGCACAATCAACTCGAAAACTTATCAGGAGAGACGCACATGAAAATAGTGAGACTAATGCATTACATTGAGGATACTTATGCATGATAAACACCGACCGACTTTATGTGACTGGCAGAGGACAAGAACCTACAAGATACAAAGCAACCAAACAAGCACCCTACCAGTTTTCAATGATTAGTAAATAACTGAGCAAAATAGTCAAACTGTAACAATAATACACCACCTGATAAAATTACTCAAATCTTAAACAAGCATACACCTAAAAGAACGAGGTTCTTGAAAGTTGCATAAAAAGTAGATTCTCATTGCAGACACAAAATATGGGGATCATCACCCATCCTCCAACTAAGTGTATCCAGCACAGACAAATCATGAGTTCACTAATCTCCCTTCTTCCTGAAAGAGCATCCCTCGGTGAGTCTAGCTCGGCCTCCAGTTGGTTGGCACAAGACTGTTTGGCAGTTGCCACACACCACGACGGTTTGGGAGTGGCTGAAGACGGTAGTTCTGCATTTCAAGGTGCAGCAAAATGATGATCACGAACCACAATAGAAGGGTAAAACTCTCAACTTTAAACACTAACCACAATAGCTTGTGAAACCAAAAAAAATAAAATTCAAACATAGCAACACCCTCCCAACCTTGATAGCATGGCCTCAATACATGGACAAAAACTTCAGAATATATCCTCTTAGACCCTGTCCAGCTCCATATGACAGTTTCCCACAACAATAGTTATAGCTGTGTAAAAATGGAAGACATAGAGTCGAAGAGAAACCTATTCCCCAAAGCTTAATTTCTTAGAAGGAAAACAGTTCCATACTCTCACATGAAACTCAAGTAAGATCCCTTACATAGTAATAGCTAGGCTGCAGGATGAGGGTAAACACAAGGTGTTCAAAAAGGGGATGAAATGGGAATTGGGAGGGCGCTTCACATCATCTAGTGTAAAAACAAAATGAAAATAATGGTAGAGGATTAGAGATTACCAACTTGATAGATTAAAACACAGGAAGAGAACACTAAGAAAAAATAATGCTGCTGTCTGCTGAAACCAATACATCACAGAAAATATTTAGCTTCTGAACAAAATCAATTAAAGTCTCAACCACCCCCTTTACTTTTACCTCATTTCTAGACCAAAGGTATTCTCACAAATATGATCCCAGATGTAAAGGAACCTAACAGTTACTCATCAGCTAAGAATTGCCAATATTCACAACCTATAACCAAGGACCAGAAAGTTAAATGAGTGACGTTAGAAGTACGGCCAAGAAACCGTTTTGAATGAGTTGGCTTAACCCAGACAAAGAATGACAAAATCAAAAGACAACGCTCAGGACAGTAAGTTCTGTAAAAACCTCATACTACTCCCTCTGTTGCTTTCTTTTTTGAGATGTCCCACAAAAAAAAAAAAAGTAACAGTTCCCTCCCTCCCTCCCTCCCTCAAGTAAATAGACACTGGGTCGAATTTTTCAACCAGAATGTGAACCTAGCTCGGGGGCAGGATCCAAGAAAATACTCCTAATCCTCAGAATCAAGATATTTTAATTATGACAGTACACACTTCCCCATGCATCCTGTCAAATAATACTTCTACCCCTCCCCATGAAAAACGTTTTCTATGTTGTCATGCCACATTCAAATCGGGACATCACTTCATACAGTAACAACCCTCCTTTGTCGCCCTCCAAATATCCACTGTAAGCTGCATCACCCGATTCTCTATTCCACTAAGCATCCATCCTATAAGCATCCACGAATCTTAATAGCAATGACAGTATACAGTCCTAAGCTTCCAAAACACCTGACCAAATGCTACATATCGGAGCAGTCATACAACACAAAGGACTAAGACAAATAGACAACTAATAATCACGTCGTACAAATCAATGGCATGACCAAAGCGACACAGAATATTACTCAAAGCAATGAAAATACGAACTGAAAATCACAGAATAAGACAAGAAGTTTGGATGAAATAGGTTTACTCACATATTGAAGCAGCCTTGGCATTTCACATCCTACAACACAAAAGAACAAAAAAACAAAGCTCTCAGATCATCAAACAAACGTCATCAGCAACAAATTTCAACTACTAGAGAACATGATGAGATGATATCAAGCATGCAGAATATATACCATGAAGAAAGAGTTGGGAGACTGAACGAGACGCTTGAGCTTGTGCTTCCTCTTCTCAAGCTCCGCCGGCGGGTTCAACAAATCAATATCATTCTGCAGCACCTACAAACCATTGTACACACATCAAACACCATTTCATCACAAAACTCACTCAAATCGCATCAAATCAAAACATAAACAACCAAACAACCCCCAAACCCTAAGATCAATCGTTCGATTTTCAAGCAATCAAGCGAGGATGCTATAAACTTGTTGTATTACCATGATGGGAGATCGAGGTGGTTGAGCGTAGACGGATGAGAACGGCGACGAATGCTTCGGCGAGGGGCAGCGAAGGAGCAGGAGTGCGCTAGGGTTTATGTTTGAGAGGGTTATATGAGATCCGTGATGTGGATATCAGCCGTTGGATTCGGCATTATTTGATGCTGGCCGTCGATCTTGGGTTTGGGATTGTGTTGGGCGGTGATTGTCCTTTGGGCTGATGAGGAGTGGGCCGATTTGTGTGTGTTTGATGCTCAGTGCAAAAGCCAACATTTTTGTTTCTTTTTCTTCTTTTCTTTCCCTCTAAAAACCGTGTTCTAAATTTTATCGTTCATCTCATCATACAAATGTTCGTTACACCATTGGGTACACTATTGGGTAGGTTAGGAGCCCGAGCCCGAGCCCGGACAAGCAGTCCTCTATGATTTGAAGATACTTCCTGATCTAGAGAGGAATGTTTTTACTTTCAATTACAAAATTCTTTACAACTTGGTTTTTATGTGTGATTTGATGATACTTCCTGATCTAGAGGAGAGTTTCTAAGTAATTGTCCAAGCACGATTGCCATTGACATGCCGCTAATATGTTTGTATGGCTTTTTTCGGAGTTGGAGAACTGATTATATCAAGACATACGTTTCTAATACACATCTACATTTTCATGCTCGGAAGTCATCACTGGGTGCCGCTTTAGGCGTCTCTCAAGTGCGAGCAATGGTTGAGTGCAATCGCATCGTTCATGTCTTTGAAACATACCACACCATTGAGAATTGACAGATAATAGAAAGAGTCATAGGTGCCAAAATTTGTTAGGATATCAATCTCATTAAGCACTTGATGTTAATAGAGAAGCATAATGCTGAGGTGCCTCAAGCACCGATCAATTGACTTGTTTCGCATACGTGGTGAGGTTCTACCTCGTACATTGCAGTCAGAACTTGAACTTGCCAGTATCGTAAAACGTTTCAATCTGGTGACAAATTCAGAGGACCCTCAACCTTTACGCTTAAATTCGCACCGGTTTCCAGGCACACCAATCGCCGCGATCATCAGATCGGCCGTACCTGCAAAGGCACCACGATACAAAACTTCTGCTGCTAATTGTTCCTAGCAGTTAGGCTTCAGAAGCTGTAGAAGATTAATCGTCTCCACTGATGCTTCAAAGCCATCTTCAGTTTCAGTATAGTGCATGAAAACTCATATGCGCGACCAAAAAGCTGCTGGAACCTGCATTCACATAAATCTGGCCTACCTTATGAAACACCTTCATCTTGACCACGATCGAACAGCTACTTCATTGCACAAAATTACATATTGCTGGAGCCTGCAACTTTAAGTATTATGAGTTCAACACATCCATGGATCTTCTTGTCACCGTCATCATCAGATGCCAAACATTTCATACAATCAAGAATCTTTGCATTCAATTCTTGAATTTCAAAGTCTCCCTAGGACGAGGGAGACATTCATCCTATCATGTTGTAACATAAATTTCTAATGCAGAAAAAGAAAGCGCCAAGGCCATACACCAATGACCAGTATACTACTCTTTGTATTAAAAATGACAAAACCGCATAAGACGTACAAAACTGAGGGGAATTCAACCACCTCTCCCTTTTAGTTGCCAGGACTCGCAACAATTTCGTGGCATATACGAGGGAGGAGTACTTTTAGGCCGAATCGTAAAGGATATCAGAATTTTCTGTCGAGTATGGATGTCACCAGCACCGAAAACAATGATATACATATACTCAGGTAAGAATCCTTATTTGCTGCAATAACTTGCAGCAAAGCAATAAGTCAGCCATGTCACTGGGTAGTGCGCGCTAAGAGAACTTTTACCTGTGGACCTCTATTCCAAGTCCAGACGCTTTTTCATGGACTCATAAACCATATATGTGATGCTGGCTGACGGAACAACTTTGAGGAGGTTGGGGAATAATCCTTTATAGAATCCTCTGAGACCTTCATGCTGATAAGTTTTCATGAAAACATCGGACATCGACATTCCAGTATGTGATTTTTGAGCCTGCATTCTGAAAAATAAGCTCGGTTAACAACCAACAAAAGCGTGTGAAGAAGGCAGTTTTGGGCGTATGGCATTGCAATTTACCTAGTCCTAACCACTTGCAAAGGATAAACGCAAGTCGCCCCAACAGCACCCGAGATTGTTCCACAGCCTAGTTGCACAAGAGGACCCGGCTCTATATATATATAAACAAAGGCTCAGCAATGTCAGATGAAGGAATGATGCAGTTGAGGTAACAACGTAACCATAAATAGCAGAAATTACCGTTGTCATTAAGCACATACTTCCTTGACATGTCTTTGAGTGTTTCATAAGCGGCAAGATCGATCCCTGC
>JAOVYX010014760.1:0-30844 GCA_035668315.1 Drosera spatulata
GGGATCGACCCCTACTTCCACTACTACATTTAAACTCATATTTATAGGGTGAAGTGGGATCTTATAAATATAAATTTAACGTGCTTACGACGACACACATCAATGACCATGAGTCGAGCTTCCCAATCTGGGTTTTGAACTTGGGGTGGCGATGATGACACGAGGAAAGAAAGATCAAAGATACAGAATTGTCTTTGTTCTTCGGTGCTGCAAGTCTAACATGTACTTATTTTTCGTGCTACACTTTCCATGCTGTCTGAGATTCTTTTGTAAGAGTTATTTGTTGAAAATTATTTGTGTATTGTATTATCTTGATTGGTTCGATGACAGAGGAACACATATATAAAGGTACAGCAGTGGTTCTACGAATCTTCGATGAACCAGTCCCAAATTCACGTAAAGGTATACCTGCTTTGCCTTATCGTGACAGTTTCCTCGACAACATGAATTTGGTAAATGACATTAACAGATGAGATTTAGTCAGAATATACTGTCGAAAATAGTTCTATCGATTCTCAGAGCTTGTTCTTACTTCGCGTTCGTGTCTACTTAATCTCAAGGGTAAACCGTTTGCATCTATCGTTCTAATTTGATCATAGATGTAATTTCTACGATATGAGGGGGATTAAGTTAGTTGGACTCGATCCTCTCGACCATTTGAAGACTACTAGCCATATCTCGATCACTTTATTTTCGGTGATGTCTCTACCAGACAGGAAGAATTAAGTTATTTGGGCCAGACTATTTAGTCCATTCACAGGCTAGACCAGAGTTAGGCGACTATTAGTCATATCTCATCGCTTTTCATTTTCGTACCGGTCCTGTGCCTCAAACCTAACAATACTTTCGATTCTTGTCCGAATCGAGCTGGTCACATGGACTGCTAAAAAAATGCGAAATCCAGTGATCTCCCAATTTTGTACTATGTAGTTCACAAAGAAAACAATGGATGATGATGCAAAGCTAACAAAAGTAAAAGAGAAGTTTGAATCTTGAAAAAGATTGTTGTTGTTTATGGGTTTTTTTTTTTTTTTAGGTGGGGAGGGTGGGGGGTAGAACTTGGAAAAGATTGTATGCCAGATAATACGTCCAAAAGAATTACACTGTTAATTTCTAAATTAGGAAGCTACCTAATGGTTAAGCAATGTTTAGTAGGTTAATTGATAACATGAGATCAAGAAAAGGAAAGTTTGGTAGTCGAAGTTTTGTTTGTTTCCCAAAAGCACAAACATAGAAAATGTTAGGTATCACAAGAAAGTTGATTTCTCTTTATAGAAAAAGGACTTTAATCCAACTATCCAAGTGGATAATAACCCATGACCAAGAAAACGAGTTTTCTTTTTTCTCGATCTAAATCGAGTTATTGATCCATTGATAATAACCAAGCATTCCTGAAATTGAGGTGATATATTTACAATTCTAAAATTTAACAACATAATTGAGATTTTCAAAGAAATCATAACCATCATTTTTTATTAACTGAAGGTGTATTTGTTTTAAGGATTATATAAATGAGATAGGATTTTTAGTTTCTTATAATATCCCCATTTCATAAATACAACGTTGTATCATCACTATATTATTTAACACGTATTTTTAGAGATTTTGTTATTCGTCCTTACGAATTATGAAAATTACGTTACTGATTCAGAATTGAAGTATAAAGCTTAAACTATCATTAATGTTTCACGATAATTTTATATAAAATTATGTTTAATCGTCCGACGGACGATTCGTAACATGAATAACTTTATTACTTATATATACTTATGTTGCGTTTATTATGGGACGAAGGTAATAACAGTTTATCCCATGCTTGTTTTGTATTTTAAGGTCCATGAGGCAGGGGATTATTTATCCCACCTAACTAACTTAATCTCCGATTCCAATATGAGGAAACTAGTTAGTGGAGGAGGGGATGGGCTAAATAGTTGAGGGACTATTAGTCCGATAGGATGAACCTATTTTCATATAAAATAATCTATTCTGTGTTTGTTTGATCGGTTTAGATATTAGAGTGAACTATATAATCCTATCCTGAGTTATTAATCCCGTCGTAAACAAACATAGGATAAAAAAAATATTAAAAACAGAAAATCACAAATGAAAACAATAACCATTTAATAAAACGAAGTGATTTTCTGTGAAGGAAACCTTTACTACGCATTCAGATGAATCGAGAAACAAAAACTTAAATTTTTTTTATCCGTTTAAAAAAAAATAATAATAAACAAATAATTTTATTTTATCAATTATCGAAACAAAAACAAAAAATAGAAAACATAATTGTTAACAAACAGGCCTCAAGCTATCAATCATTTTATAATGTCATTAGAAAGTCGAATGGCTTTTTACTCCAACTGGCCGTCAAAGGGAATTGGCTTATTGGTAAGCCATTTTTCTTCTAACCTAAAAATAATTTATTTTTAGTTAAACCGAGTTGAGCAGCTTGGATTTGCACATTGATATGACGGTCCTTGATATGAAGAGTCAAGAATCACTTCAACTGCTCGACATCGACCTCATTGCTCCTTGTAGATTTGAAAATGATATTATCTCCATTCCTATCTACAAATCAATGTCCCTATTTGATGTGTATCAAGAACTCAAAAAAAAAAAAAAAAAAACACCCATACATTAATCCTTTTTTGATGATATTGAGGTATTTTGCTCCTCAATTTCAAGCCCATGTTATTCTAACCGATGATAGTGATGTGTCGAACATGTGTATGTTTACACATGTGCAAGGACGGATGTAATTGAAATGGTGGCAACCAAGAAGACAGATCCTCTCCCTACGAGGCTTTCTTCTTTCAATGTTCAGTAAGAAATAAGGTAAATCTCGAGTATTTCGTGACGTTTATGTTTGGATATACTGACATAGAAATCTGATCTTTATGTAAGGAATGCAATATTTACGTTGTATTTTATGGTATAAAATAAATGATTTGTAGTAAGGATATGAAACTTTTAGATTCAATATATACTTGTTGTGGTGTAGATATTGTAAGTGTTTGTATATGGTAGAACTGATGCAGCATAAATGTTGTTACTCTTCTTTTGTAAGATGACTGTGGTAAAAAGTGTTTCATATCATGTACATATTAGATATGATGTAGTAAATATTTTTGTAAAAATAATGCAATAAGATTCTTATGCAACTTGTATTGGAATATTTGATATATACTAAATCCTTTGTAGTAATAATTTTTTGTGTATATTTAGAATTAATGCTAATGTTTTCCTTTTGAACTTTTGTTTCTTAGGTATGTACATGATGATAGTTCAGCTTTCGTTACTGCTCCAAATAGTGAGAACATATCCCTCGATGCTTGACGTGATTATATTCAGGGAGTAGGTCAGGTGCTTTCTAATGCTGTTGAGTTTCGTGTTGCCATAAAAAATTATGCTATTGCGACAAACCGTGATTTCAAATTCAAAAAAAATGATAGCGAGAAGATAATTGTTGTTTGTCCTAACGAGCCTTTCAAGTGGCGTATCTATTCGGCAAGGTCCAAAAGAACAGGGGAATTTACGATACGACGTTGTGATACGACACATAGATACGAGATCGGTTTAGCCAGTAGAGGACATCCAAAAGCGAAGGCGATATGAGTTTCTAATATCGTGAAGAGAAAGTTGAGACAAACACCGAACTATCCCCATATTGAGATTGTGACCGATATTCAACGGAATTATGGATTTCAGCTTCAATATCATCATGTATGGTGTGGCAAGAAAGTCACATTAGAAGAAATCCATGGTAATGCTAGATGGTCGTTTGATCAATTGAGATAGTATTGCAGTATATTGAAGATCACAAATCCAGGAAGCATAGTAGAGTACGAACTAGAAACCGGTACTTCTCAATTCAAGTGGTTGTTCATTTGTTTCAGAGCTTGCTTGATTGGTTTTGTGAGTGGCTGCAGACTTGTTATCTTTTTGGATGGGACGTTCATCAAAAGTAAGTATAAAGGATGTCTTGCAAGTCTTTCTGCAAAAGATACAGATGGAGGTTTTTTGTCGTTCGCTTTTGGTGTTGTTAGTGCTGAAAACAATGAGAATTGAGAATGGTTTTATATGTAGCTGGTAAATGCTATATCAGTCTTCAATGGTGGCGCTTGGCATCGATATGTATTTTTCTTAGATCGTCATATTGGACTTTTGTGAGCAGTGCCATTGTGTTTTTCCTGAAGCTCTTCATTCTTATTGTCTTTGGCACCTCGTATAACTTCAAGAATCATGTCGCCATCCATCAAGAATGTGCTAATTCAATAGTATGAAAGAATCCAGATGAGAGAAGGCAAAAATCTCACAAACAACTATGAGCGCTTCAATGTACTGATCGATAAACTCAATGACCTCGATCATCCCCTTGAACAAAAGACTCTGAATATGAAATTCATGAGGTGTCTTACCTCTGAATGGAATGCTACGACAACAACAATCAGAGAGTCAAGAAATTTGAGTACCACTACTTTGTCAACACTTTTCGGAGTCCTGTACACCTTTCAACTAGAAATCCTTCAAAGAAAGGAAGAAGTAGTTGAAAAGAAAAAGAATCTTGCACTGAAAGCTACAGAACCTAGAAAGAAGGAAACTATAGCAAAATCCAGCACCATTGAATCAAAAGT
Source organism: Drosera spatulata (assembly GCA_035668315.1). Classification (NCBI taxonomy): domain Eukaryota; kingdom Viridiplantae; phylum Streptophyta; class Magnoliopsida; order Caryophyllales; family Droseraceae; genus Drosera; species Drosera spatulata. The sequence continues at coordinate 4,635 of JAOVYX010014760.1, forward strand.
GGAGCACTCAGATGAGGACATAACTCTGCTGGCTAGAAAATTCAAAAGATTCTTGCAAAACAAGAAAAGTAGAAGCTTCAGGAAAGAGCAACAGTCAAAGGACAAAGGAAAGGAACAAGACTCAACCTGCTTCAATTGTGGAAAATCAGGACACTTTGTTGCAGATTAAAGAAGACCTCCAAAAGATGAATACAAAAAAAAAAAAAAAAATGGACCAGACAAGAGGGACTACAAAAAGCAGTAGAAAAGCTCTAGCTACAATAACATGGAGTGACTCAGTAGAGGAAACAGAAACCACATCAACTATGGAGGCACAACTGTGTCTAATGGCAGGGAGCAAAGATGCAAGAGAGGAAAGGGAGATGATTGACATGGTATTTGATTTTCACAACCCTGAATTGTCCATGGTGGAACTTAGAGAGGCTATTGCAGAGATATATACTGATTATATTCATTTGAAAGGAGTATTCAGAAACCTTTCAGAAGAATATGAGATAGCAAAGCCAAAACACAGCCATTGTGCTGACAAGATCTCTGAACTAGAAGAGACTACTGTAGACTTTGCCAGCTTTTTAGACAAAAATACCATTATAGTCCAAGAGAATCAAGCTCTCAAGGACAAAGTGAATACCTAGGAAAAGGAAAAAGCTTCACTTCAATTCAAAATAGATACTTCGAATGGAAAGACCAAGGATCTAAAATGTATCCATTTTGCCATAGCAAAAAGGGGAAGAACTGGACTTGAATACAACTCATCTGATAAAAGCGAAAAACTCTTCAGAAAGGTTAAAGGAGAAAGTTAAAAAAGGAACAAACCTCTACCTACTAAGGACAGACCAATTGTCAGTGGACAACATAACACAATTTTTCACTCTGCCAATGTCTATATCTCACAACAGAGAAAAGACATGAGACAATAGAGTCACACTCTACTGTCAACAGAAGAGAATATTGGAGACCAACACACTATCGAGATTACCCAGGTATTCCACCATGGAATCCATACTAGATGCCATATCACACTACCATTAGAGTGCAATACTATAAATGCGGAGAACGAGGTCATATGTCCTATGATTACTGGAACAAACCCAAGAAGACCACTTGGATTTGCGTTCCAAAGAAAACTTGATCTAAGGACCCATAAAGGGGATCAATTTTCAAAATGATATATTCATGTAGGAGCATCAGGAGCAAATCTGGTACCTAGACAGTGGATGCTCAAGACACATGACTGAAAACAAAACTCTGCTGACAGAATATGAAAAGATGGAAGGTCCCCCCGTCATATTTTGAGACAGCATAATAGGAAAGACCAAAGGTTATGATACTTTAGGTACTGGTTCTCTAATCTTTAGGTACATTGCTCATGTCAAGGGGCTTAAACATAATCTTTTGTCCATAAGTCAATTATGTGACAAGGGATTTTGTGTATCCTTCACCAAGGACATATGTGAGGTAAAGGACAGAGACAATGATGAGATTAAGTTGATAGGAAAAGAATAGGTGATGTGTATGTTGTTGATTTCTCTAGTTGTACCTCAAAGAAAATCATGTGTTTTTATACAAATGATCCAAGTGAGGTCAACTGGTTGTGCATGATCTATGCTTTAGGAATCTTGTCAAAGGCTTACCTGAGATCAAGTTTTTCATGGATCGGTTATGTAGACCATGTCAGCAAGGTAAACAAACTAAGACAAGCTTCAAAACTATATGAGCTTCCAAGACCTCTAGACCCTTAGAACTACTACACATGGACCTATTTGGACCTATGTCAACTAAGAGCCTAGGTAGAAAAAGATATACGTTAGTTGTCATTGATGACTGCACTAGGTATACTTGGGTGTTCTTTTTACACAATAAGAAGGATACCTATGCAATCCTAACCAAGTATCTCAGACAGGTTTAGATTGAACAAGTTGTGGCAATTAGAAGTGATCATGGGATAGAATTCGATCAGTATGATATGGATCAATACTTTGATGATCATAACATTGCACATAACTTCTCTACACCTAAAACACCACAGCAGAATGGAGTTGGTAAGAGAAAGAACAGTATACTGATAGAAGTAGTTAGAACCATGCTATCAGATGCAAATTTAGCTCTATAGTACTGGGCAGAAGCTGTAAATATCACTTGCTATGTACAGAATAGATCCCTAATACATAAGATACACAAGAGGACCTTATACAAGCTGTGGAAAGGCAAAATACCAAACCTAGCATACTTGCATGTGTTTGGATGCAAGTGTTTTATCCACAATAATGACAAAAGACATATAGCAAAGTTTGAATCCAAAGCTGATGAAGGAATCTCCTTAGGATACTGTATCGAGAGTAAAGCATACATGGTGCTAAATAAAAGATTCAATGTGCTTGAGGAAACTGTGCATGGTACTTTTGAAGAAAAATATTCTGTTCCCAAAAATGTTAATATCATTAATGAAGAAATCGTATACTGTCCAAGCGTATATAAGAACAGGAAATCTCTAGAAGAAGTGGCAACAGAGCCTGACTTAGCAAAGCTACAAGCATTAGAAGAATAAGAAGATCGAACAACAGAGCTACACAACCTGGATTTGAATGAAGTACACAAAAGGAAACATCACTGGACTGATAATCATCCAATACAAAATATCATTGAAAACATAGAGGAACCAGTGAGAACTAGAAGAGGAATGGCACTGGAGTGTCTGTCAGCGTGTTCTTGTCAGAAATTGAACCGAAGAAACCAGAAGAAACCCTAAGATGTCCATACCGGATTCAAGCCATGCAAGAAGAACTGAATAAGTTCAAAAGAAATGAGATATGGAGACTTGTCCTTACACCCAAGGATTATCAAGTTGTTGGAGTGAAATGGGTATTCAGAAATAAGACAGATGAAAACGATATCATAATAAGGAATACAGCCAGGTTAGTTGTTAAAGGATACTCACAAGACGAAGATATTGATTATGATGAGACATTTGCACCAGTTGCTAGATTAAAAGCCATAAGAATGTTCCTAGCCTATGCAACACACAAAAAATTTACAGTTCATCAAATGGATGTTAAAAGTACTTTCTTGAATGGTGAATTACAAGAAAAAGTGTATGTAGAAGAACTAATTGGGTTTGAGGATCATAAATTTCCAGGTCATGTTTACAAGCTGGAAAAGGCTTGGTATGGGAGACTTTATCAACGTAACTTCTCAAAAATGGGTTCATAAGAGGCAAGGTAGAACCCTATACCTCAAGAAGAGCAAAAAGGACGTTCTTCTGGTACAAATATATGTGGATGATATTATTTTTGGATCTACAGATAATGAATTTCGTGATGAGTTTGCTAGGCTTATGAAATTTTCATATGAGCCTTATGGGAGAGCTCAAGTACTTTCTTGGACTGCAGGTTCAACAAAGCTCAAAAGGAATTTTTCTAAACCAATCCAAGTATTTACACAACATGTTTAAGAAGTTTGGCCTAGAAAATGTCAGTACTATGAGAACACCCATGAGCATCTCAGTCAAGTTAGAAAAGGATTAAAAAGGAAAGTCCATAAGTGCCACCTTATACAGAGGAATAATAGGATCTCTCCTATACATTACAACAAGCAGGCCAGATATCATGTTCTCTGTGTGTGTGTGTGCAAGATTTCAGTCAGATCCAAAAGAATCACATTACTCTGCTGTGAAAAGAATCATCAGGTATCTCAAGGGAACACCAAACTTAGGATTGTGGTATCCATGAGATTCAGATCTAACACTTTGTGACTATTCTGATGTTGACTTTGCTGGATGTACAGTGGATAGGAAAAGTACCACTGGTTCATGTCAGTTTCTAGGTGATAGACTAATCTCCTGGTTCAGTAAGAAGCAAACAACCGTATCAACCTCTACTGCTGAAGCAGAATATGTAGCAGCAGAAAGTTGCATGGCCCAGATTCTCTGGTTGAGATTACTGCTTCTAGACTATGGAATGCACACTAAATATACCCATATACTGTGATAACACTTCAGCAATAGTAATAGCGAACAATCCTTTGTTCCGCTCACGAACGAAGCATATAAACATCAAGTACCACTTTATCAGGGATCATATTCAGAAGAAGAACGTCACACTGGAGTTCATCTCAACAAATAAGCAAGTGGCTGATATTTTTACAAAATTACTAGATAAGAAGAAACTTATTCACTTCAGAGGAGAATTAGGATTGATAGATTACGAATATTAAGACACAACAAAGTCATACATAATCACTCTGTTGGAAATCACAGCAAGGCAAGGCAACACTCTGCTGATGAACTTTGCCGATGATGCATAAAAGATTCTCTTCTAACGGTTACAATTCTATTCTGAGAAAGTTACAGCCGTTGCGATTTCTACGCATGTCCGTTGGCTATACTGCCTATAAATATCAACACTTTGGCAAAATCTTCACACTTATCTTTTCTTCTCATCTCAACTCACCTTCAAACTTGTATACTCTACTGATAAACCTTAGTTCTCAACATACAGAAGCAAACGTCTCTGAGTTTCAAATTCTTGACAATCTTTATAGTTTCTTAGTTGGTTTCGCGCTTCTCGATCAAGTTTTCACCTTATATCTTAATTTTTACACTTGATTTTTAGACTAATAAATGGCAGAAAAAGGAACGAAGACCTCACAAATCAAGACCGAAAACGTCTTGCTGATTGATGAGGTATCTAATTTTTCAGAGGGGATCACAGAGATCACCCAAATTCTTGTTAATGCAGGTCTACGGCTACTACTCGGTGAAGAAACGAGAATTTTGATCATAGAAGTGTTAGAATTTTGGGACTCCGTTAGTCTCAGTAAGGATGGTGAAAGGATAACCACAGTTATACGGGGTGAAGAAATTGTATGGACCGCCAAGGACTTTGCTGAGGCCCTCAAGCTCAACGATGACGGAATACTGCCAGAAGAACTACCAGCAGAGAAGATGCAGAAAGGAATAAACAAGATGATGACATATATCCCAAAGAAGGGATAATTGCTCAAGAAGTACTTCCAGGAGAAGTATGAATTCCTGACGGATATACTAAAGAAGTACCTTCTGGTTGTAAAAGGTTCTAAGGACCATGTGAATCAGGATCGACTGCAAATAACGACCGGTTTGATTCTGGGAGAAAGACTAAACTAGAACAAGTTAGTATTTGATATTCATCAAGCGGCTTAGGGAAAAGAAGACATATGCATTCGCACGAATCATAAGTCTTCTTGTAAAGAACGAGATCAAAGTCAGTCCTAAAGAAGCAATGGCTATAAATGCCAACAAAAGAATCGGAACCTCAATACTCAAACTTATGAGAAAAGCTCCAGCAACATTTAAAAAGAAGGAGACAGCAAGCAAGAACGCAACAGAGACAACCACAAAGCCTTCAACTACAAAAGAAACCAAAACAGACCTAAAAGAATCAGGTTCACTAGTAAACTTTCAAAACGGGTCTTAGGGAAAGGAGAATCCATAGTAGAGCCATTTGTTGAGAAATCCAAGAAGGAGTTTGATCCACTATTCGAACGCTATGGAAACCGGGTATCTACACTACCATCTCATCACCATACTTCGAACGGGAGAACAGAAGTGACAGAAGCTGGTCTGATGCAAGATGCAACGCCAGTTCTATATGAGGATCTGTTGATGGATCTTCTGAAGAAAATGAATGCCACCCTAGCTAGTATCAGACAAGTCAGAGAAGAACAGATAAGAAGATCGTTTGTCGAACTACCTTCTAAGAAAATCGAGCTGGTAGCTCTGGAGAATGTTCCGATGAGCAAGGATGATGATCCACTGGTGGCAAAGATGAGAACAGACATGATCCAGCAACTCAAGCACAACATCTTCATCAAAAAGAGGGTTATTGAGGAGCTAACCACCCTTAGTGCGAAGGATGCTAAAAACATGAAGAATGAACCAGGCGGAGTACCTCATCTGCTGTAAACCCTAGTCAACAAAATGCCTAGGATAACAGCAGAAATAGTCAAGACCAAAAAGTGTCACCTATATCTTCTCAATACACTTAAACTAGCTCTGAAGGAATACCAAGGAGTTCAGCAAAAGAATAAACAGCAGAGCATCCAGATAACAGAGCAAGATCCGGTCTCAACCCCTCTCACTAGAAGGAAAGCCTTTGGCAATCAGAGAGGAAGAGAAAAGAGTAGCAAAAACAGCAGGGCTCCAAATCCTGACAAGCACAACAGAACAAGAAGAACTACTACCCACAACAGAGCCAACGTCTTCAACAACAGAGCTGGCCATTGTCCCCATACCAACAAGCACCAGGACTACCACACAACTGACTATCACTGTAGTACCACAGAAAGTGAGTCCAGTGACATCAATTCACCCATACGACAGGAGACCAAAGTATAAGGAAAAGAGAGCTAAACTGCCAAAAAGGAAGTTTCTATACACAGTCCAAACAACTATTCAATAGAAGAGTCTCAAAAACTAGCAGAATGCCAACAAGACGTGATGACTCTCGAAGGGGAAAAAGCAATAGTCAGAGCCCTTATGGAAAGCACAAGACAAGAGCTAAGAGCCCAAAGAAGTCCTCATGTCGCAGTGCTTGTCAGATGCAGAGTTCAAGATCAGATAACTGAGCAAAGACTTGATAAACTTGGAACCAGAGCCATCACTGCAGAAAGGTTCAGATAGATAAAATACTACTGGTCAAACTACAAGAAGTTATTGAAAAATTCAATCACAAGGCCCTTTATAATATAACAAAACTCATAGAAGGCAAGATATCAGCAGCAGAGGAAAACACCAAGGATGACGACGATAATGATCCAGGACATGATCACAACCATGAAGACGATGATCTAGACAAAATCATAGATGATGCAACCTTGGATGATATAGATGCACAATCGTAGGCCATCAAACAAGTCACTATACCTCTACTTTTGATTAGGCACCACTAGCACAGTAGTCAATGAATGAAACAGAAGTAGTCATGGAACTGGAAGAGCTACCAATTCAGGGGGAGCTCAGCACTACAGGCTATACAACAACAGACATAACTCTTCAGATTAAATAAGAAATGCTGGACAAAGTTTATCAGCACAGAGAGTCAACTTAGGACGACCAAGGAATTACACAGAAGACCCTATCATAATAATCGAGGAATCAGCAGAGCAAAGCACTCAGCAAGGTCACAAAGAACAACAATCTGATCAAGGCAAAACAGCATAACCACAAAGCAACATAACAAAACTTCCCACTCTAGTTTTATTGTTAGTTCTACCTACAACAGCTGTATCTCAAACTCCACGAACCACCTTGACACACACACTCATGTGGAAGGAGTCCATCTTCCTAAACCTCTCTCCTATTGTGAGTGATATGCCCATCACTATAGGCACTCATCAATTTGCTCAAGAATTGGAGAAGGCATTGAAGGATCCCTTATAAAATAAAATAAAAGAACTTGTCAGAACTGCCAGAAAGCTTCTGGATTCCTTCAATGAGGTTGACAATCAATCCCCTAATACTTCTGCAAAGGAAATACTCACAGTAGTAAGGGATACACCCGTGGATACCGCATACATCAGTGAGACCACTCTTGCAAGACTTCAAGAGGAACTACAATATCAAGTCACACATCCCTATGCTCCAGACATTATTGCAACAAACTATGAACCTCAACCTCACAGAGAGGCAGCACCTCACTTAGCAGACTTCCTATATGACGATTCTCCTCAGATTCCAGCACCAGAGTCACTATCATTTGAGGAGCTCTTGTCTAGCATCTATACCATGGCCGTGCAACAAGCCCTTTTCAGAAGTCAATTTGATGCTCGTCTTAACCTTCTCACTGCCAAACTTCGCTATGAATTTGGTTACGATACTCAAGAAATCATCTGATGCAGAGCCTACACCTTCAGAGAGATTGAAAAGAAGCACAAACAGACTCATAACAAACTCTCTCAACTCTCTCTAGCAAGTCTATTTTTAGACAAGGCCACTCAAAAGCTTGAGGTAGCTTAGAAGACTATGGAGATCACAATGGACACTATCCAGAAAAAGCAGACTAAAGATCTCGATACCATCAAAGATAGACTGAAGACTCTTATAGATAGAGAGGAGGATGATCGTGCCTATCTCAACCAACAACTAGACACCATTCTTGCCGTGGAAGACCACAAGAAAGATACCTTCAGGAAGCTGGACGACATTCATGCTGCTCTTGACACTTTACGTGACACAGTTGAGTCTCTCCCCTCAATTGGTGATCACAAAAGGGGGGAGAAGGACTCAGAACTAGATGCATCTAGGAAAGTTCTCACGCATCACGCACAGGAGTTTGACAAAATTTATGAAGAAGCCAGGATCTACACACCAGATGAGATCAGAGCCTTGGAAGAGGCAAAACTAACATCTGATGAAAGGGATAAATTGAGAGCAGAAAGAGAAAAGGAAGAGAAGGTTATTATGCTCAGTTCTACAAAAGATCTACCGAACACAAGCACAGAAGGGATTCACAACCAAGACAGAAGAGGTAAATAGAGGTGCATCAAAAGAGCGATCATCAGGACAAAAAGGAAGATAAGAAGAGCAGCAGTTCAAACACCTCCAGATTTTGAGCTGAAAAGCGTTTGAAGTTGGCATCGGATTCTTCCCAATCTAAATCAACGACTGAGATTATTTGAAAGAACAAAAGGAACAATGTCTAGTAGAAAGTGCATCGTCTATAAATAGATGATGTGCAGCAAGGTTGCAGCCGGAACTGATTTTTCAAAAAGAGAGCAAGTTGACTGTGTTGAAGAAAAACTCTCTGGGTGTACAAGTGCTGCATCCAAAGATAACACAGAGGCTCACAATTACATGAAGGGTACATAAAGACTAAAGGCTAATTGATAGGTGTAAATTAAGAGAGCTTTAGTAAACTGCCTAAGAGAGGTGTTCAGTAGAAGACTGCATCTCTGTATGTTTACTCTGTAAGCTGCTTTAGAGTTTTATTTGAACTCTATCGTCAGAACCACTATAAACATAGTATCGTTACTTTTCTTGCACGTTTACTGTTCTTATAACCTAGTCAAATCTATCTGAAATTAAAAACGATTGTTATAAGAAACAGGTGAAGAAGCAACCATAATACCCTGAGATTCAAAATCCAGCTTACAGCAAAGCTCCTGGACTCTGCTGATATAACCTTTTATTTTAAATAGACCTATTCAAACCCGCCTCCCTTCTAGGTTTATTTTCTCTCTTAGGATCTACAGACTGTTTTTAAGAAAGCTGCATATGCAATGACGATTGATGAATTTTAGCGCGTTAATTAATTCTTGATTCCCATCCGGAGTGTTGGTTCAACGTTTTGTTCCCTGGTTATCGATGGGGTATTATGGCGAACAATTGAGCAGAAGGTTTCAATAATTTGATTGAAGATGCTCGTCACCTACTGATCACAACAATTGTGGATCAAATATGTGTACAAATCATGAAACTCATGGGTGAAAGACGAGAAAAGAGCCTTGAAAGTCCATCGGTGTTATGCCCTATACCACAAAAGAAGCTATCTGAGGTGTATGCGGGAAGTCGTGAACGTACAAGCCGTACGATGTTTGAGGTGGTTGATCAAAAAAGAACTCATGCTGTGGACTTGCTTGAAAGAAAATGCAGTTGTAGAGTGTGGCAGGTGAATGGAATTCCTTGTAAATATGTCTATGTTTGCATTGGGACGAATGATGAAGCTCTTGGTGATTGTGACAGCTACTTCACAATCTAGAGTTAAGGGATTACCTACAAGGAGATTACCAATCCAATGCCCAACGAATAGCAACCAACTAAATTCCAACATAACCATAATCCAAATCCGATAATCCGGTCTAATGTTCCTACGTAATTGGGATGTCAGACGACAAGAAGAATTGCATCTCAGGTGGTGTTGCGTCCAGTAAAATGTACGCGATATAAAAAATGAGGACATAACAGGAGAACATGTCAGAATCCCCTCGAAGGAGAATGATTTATTACATTGCATGTTGTATTATCAGAAACAGTTGTTTTATTAATGTTGGTTATTAGAAAACTTTGTTGTATTACCGTTGATGTTTATAGTTATCAGACTCTTTATAAATGTATAATCCCGTTATATATTTTACATTTTTTTTTATAATAAGAAATGCTGAAGTGAAATTTATTGAAACATAGAGTACTCCAGCATATAATCAGTTAGGTTGTATCATGATGTGTTACAAAACACTCCTTGCATTAACCAAACAGATGAGAGTACAAGTATAAAATGGAATGTTGAAGTGAAATTTATTGAAAGATAGAGTACTTCAGCATGTCATTGTAGTTTTCTAATTAAGAATTATAGTATAAATTAGTTAGTTTGCATCATGTGTTACAAAACACTCCTTGCGTTAACCAAACAGATGAGAGTACAAGTTAGAATACAATGATTCACATGAATCATTCTTGATTGCGAACCCTGATTTGAGAATTACATCATTTCAGCAATAAAGCCAATACACCAGCAGCAGAAATGGAAATAATGGCCATTTTCAAATACCCGACGACAACCTCCAAGGCTTTGACTCTGTCATCCACTACAATGTATCCACAACAACAATTATGAGTAGCAGCAGTCACAGAAGGTGAAATCGAGTCTCCATTAAGCTGGCACCAAGAGAAAAAATGACAATCCTTACATTTGAAGTACAATTTACCTTTTGCCAATATACATTCGTCAATGTACATCTAAATTAAAAATAGAATCTTAATCGATTTAACATACATACTTAAAAAATATTAATTGAAGTAACATAACAACTTCCACAATTTGGAATGTTGATGTGAACTTTGAGAGTGTATTGTCCATGTAAGTTTTGATTTAAGATCAAATTTTCATAAAAATGAAATAACAGGATAAGTTCATGGACTACCATGTCACTTTGGCAAGTTCAAGACACTACTTTGACAACTTCAAGGAACATGTTTGGTTTGAATCAACATCAAAGCAGTATCTCAAATTGCTATCAACTTCGTTAACATTACGGATTCTTTACGCCGATAAGAGAAGTCTTGACGCGCATAAGAAACTTAGCGGATACCATAGGAGAGGGAGACAAAAAGTAAGGCCCTTGAGAAATGGCTATTCTGGAAGCGGGGGGCGTGACAACGGGGAGTCTACAAGCTCTTAGTATCGCAGACTACTTTATTTACAGATCCAATCCTGAGAACTCTAGATCACTCGATTCAAGTGGCGGCTGGCCTTACACCATACCCTGACACCTCAATAGGAGAGGTGGACGAAGCCTGTACTATTCCAGCGAATGGAGTACTCTTTCGTATAGACCTTCACTAGTCAAACGCTTAGAAAAGGTATTCGAAAATCGCTTTTTTTTCAAGATTAGAAAGGTTCTCAAAGAAGTACAAGAAAGACAAGCCTGCTCGCTAGAAAAGCAGTCACCCGAAACTTCAATTGGAAGGCAATAGGCTTCTCAATTTCCAATCCAAAACAAGCAAGCTCACTAGCTTGCCATCTGCGGAAGGCATATGATTGATCTAATCTGAATATGAAAGGAGCTCCTTCTACCTCAACCTCGGTCAACCGAACCATACTTCTTCAGTCACTTGGTCCTAGGTCAGAATGATATGCTGCTATGGGTTAAGGGCGAAAGGAAAACAAGGGTAGGGAGCTGGGGTCAACAAGCCACTCGTACGTATCTCCTGTTGATGTTTAGTATGCGCCTCTTCCTCTTGTTCTTGGAAAGGTTCTGAAAGAAGTACAAGAAAGACAAGCCTGCTCGCTAGAAAAGCAGAGCTTGACGACAGATCACACCATAGCGAAGCTCGCATTGGTAAGGTGACATGATATCGGGTGTATTAATACGACCTTTTAGAGCTTCATAGAAAAGCTCTTGCCCTGTTTGTTTATGACGAGTTTCATTTTTCGTTTGAGCTAGATTAACGGGTTTTCTTTTGTTGCACAACCTCACTTCGATCGAGCCAGTCTGACTTTCATTCATGCTTTCGTCCTAATCTTCCTCAAGCAACTGATCTTGCAAATTCAATGAGTATTCATCCAATTTCGGATAAATAAAGCTTTTTTAGAGATTCATTTTCGTACGTGAATAACATAGGACCCATTTTTGTTGCATTTTGAGAAGAAAAAAAGACTAGATCCGTCCATTTTTGAAAAAAAGTCCCACTGGCACTCGTCTCGTACTCTGATAAGACTGGGAGATATCAATCAAAGGTCAAGCCGACACAATAGGTATGGCAATGCGAAGAGTTTTGCTTGGAGCTTTTCTCCAGAAAATGGGAAAATGGGGTGGATATGTAAACGAGATTCTTTGTTTTCCGTCACTTTGGCATGGATAAAAAAAGAATTGTGACATTTAATTTCTTACAGCACGATCCCCATCCTTGGACGCCCCATATCTCACGGTTAGTAAGGACCCATATCTCTTTAAGGTTAGTATGTTTTTTTTAGTTTTTTTTTTATAAATTATAAAATTGATAATGAAAAGGGATATATACGTGATACACACTTTATTAAGTTATTCTTTCTTAATTTATTAAAAACCTCTGGATTTGAAATCACTGCTTATATACCAGGTATTGGCCATACTGTAAAACAACATTCTGTAGTCTTAGTAAGAGGGGGAAGGGTTAAAGATTTACCCGGTGTGAGATATCACATTGTTCGAGGACCCCTAGATACTTGATACAATTGACAGGATTTTTGATACAATTTATACAATTCTTGCTGAATAATCCATTGACAGAATTCTTGATACAATTTTTGCTGACTAATCCATTGAGACACTTATTTACTAGTTAAGTAGAATGGCGAAGAATACGAAAAAACTCTTCTTTTGCTAAAAAAGCATAAAAAGGAATTTGAAAGAAGAAAGATCTTTCAATTTCCATATGGGAATCTGTTTGGTCCCCGGATTGGGACTCACGGTGGTCATAATTTTGGGAGTCACTTTCAGACGACTCCTATTCCTATTGGAAGGCGTTCTGCTTGGTTGTATATTCATGGTCTGGTAGTTTAAGGAAGGGAATTTTGAAAATGGATTTCAAATTGGGAATTGCTTGAGTTCTTTATTAGCTCTGTACGTGCACGAATTGCCAATGAGATCTTTAAACTTTAAATAGGACAATGGTGAGAAAAGAAGAACTCAAATAAAGAAAATGAAGAAGTTATTCATCAAAGTTTCATTTATTCAATCAATGAGAAGTCAATCAATGATAAGAAGTTCGGGAGTACCTTACAAAGTACCTTACATTTCAGATCCTTTTCAGGAGATGGAAGAGAATGAAGTACGTTGGGCGAGCGCATTGCAGAGACTAAAAAAAGTCAGAATCATCTTTTTAACCGGCCCAATTACGGAACTTTTCTCGACTCGCATGAAGATTTATCTGATACATTATGAGAACGCGATGAAGGATATGGATCTCTTGATGCTCATTCCAAGTTCGAAAAACCACTTGTACACATAAGAATACAGGTCATGACACAATTTTCGATTACTATAGTGATTACTATAGATAGATAGAATCCAAGTATCCCACGAAAACATGATGAAGAGGGTAGAAGGATCATTACTAGTCCAGTTGGAGTTGGCGACCACGCCCTCGGCCCTGCCCAAGTCAGCAACTACTTGAAAGAATTAGCTGCGAAGGTGTCCGGATATACCAACTCTTGCCTTCAAGGCCATGCTAGCCGTCTTTCACCCCAGTTGTCTAGCCAGGAATCCCACTTCAGAATATCCCCCATAGCTTCCTGGCTACTCTTATCAAGAATCGTCGTCGGATACCAGCCTTCGTTCAGAACTAGCGTAATGAAAGGAAGATTGCAGCTTGTCGCTAGGTATTTCACCCAATAGGATTGTCCAATATCTACAGAACCTACAAGAGTGAGGTCTTCTGATATAACGCAAGGTCTTCCAAAGGTCGAACAAGTTTTAGAAGTTCGTTCGATTGAGTCAATCTCGATGAATCTAGAAGAGCGGATTTCGAATTGGAACGAGGGTATAATAAAAAGTCTTGGAATTCCGTGGGGATTCTTGATTGGGGCTGAGCTGGATGAGAGGAAACTTTCACATCCGGTTTTGAGGGGAGGAGATCCTATCCCAATTTCTCTTTTGTTAGGCCCATATCTAAAAAAACCCACTCTTTTACGGTTACGAGGTTTGTTTGAATATGAGATCCAATCTTGGAATTAAATGAAAGCTAACCATTACCATTCCCACTACTCCCATTCCACCCGATCCTTTTCTCCACTCGATTGATGTGCCAATAGTTTTAGGAGCCTTCGTAAACGCCTTCCAAATCCAGTAGTCTCTCTACCTCAATCGACAAACCCGGGATAACTAGATGAAAAACGAGGAAGGGCAGCTCACGTGCAACAGAAAGTCAGTCAACTACATCGGGAAAGTTGAAATCCGTTGTTAACGAAGTCCGATCTCGGGCTATTGGCATTTCAGCGGAGCGGGTTTCGGGTTCGCTTTCGTCATAAGAGAAGGGATCTACCTTCTGGGTGGAATTGCCACAACATGGGCGTTCTTCTTAGCAAAAATTATTGCAGTAGGATAATGGCTACCACTACCATGGTTCTTTATGCTACTAGCAAATAGTGACCTATGCCTTCCCTATCAATGGCACATACTAGTCACAGAAACTGACTATACGGACCTACCGCGCTAACCTATAGATAGGGTGGAACTAGCGGACAATAGCAGAGATTGATGAAAGGATCGGAAAGACCTGCCTAACTCCTCTTATTGACTGTCTTTGTTTTGGTATAGTTTTCTCACTCATCGAAGCGGTATACCATTGGCGGAGGAGGGTCATTCTTCCATTCCGTAGAGTACGAATCATCATTCTATCTTGTGTTGTTGTTTTTCTTGTTTTTCCGATGTTTTTCTCCTACTTATAGAGTGAAAGATGCATTGAATGCACGGTAGGTCTTTTTCAATTGTTGCTTTTTTCTCTTTGACCATGTGAAATTTATGTTAACATCGAGGGAAAATACATAACGGGACCATAGGTATAACTAGTGGCATCCAAAATGCCTATACGAACTAAATTCACATCTCATAATAGGAATATAGAAGCAAAGAAGATCCATTTTGGGGCGAAAAAGCATCGGTTTTTTCTTTCGGACAAACAATCTTTCTTTCTTTTTTTCACCTTTGCATAAAAAACTATGATTCAACCTCAAACCTATTTGAATGTAGCAGATAACAGTGAGCTCACAGCATCATCCAAATGAAGGTAATCCGCTTGCTTGATCTTCCCGTGTCGATGAAGGGCTAGGCGAAATGGACAAATTCACTTAAAAAAAGAGAGTGAGAACAAAATACGAATCAACGTCTAGAACAAGAGTCTCGTACAAACAAGTAAATGTTGGCACTAGTTATGAGGTCACAAACTTTCATATTAGACTGGCAACACGAACATTGATGGGGATTGGCCTATTGATGATAGCTCCTCCAGGAAGCCAAGGATCAGTGAGAACATTTACCTTCTGCCCATTACCAACCTTAATGTTAGGCCCTCTAATACAAGATTTGCACTGCCCTGCAGACTTTTCAAAATAGGAGAGTTTATGTATTAACATACCTTCTTTTTTAACACTGCCCTGATTTGCGACTACCCTCTATTAGAGAAAGCTTTTTCACTCGGTCCCAGGGAAATCAAAGAACTATTCGCACAGGGAAGAGAAAGGAAAGGAAGGCCGGCAGGCATAAGAAGAAAGGATAAAAGACGACGTCCCGGGAGTAGAGAGCTTGAATTCATTTCTTCCACCTGGCACCGAGTACAGAGCTAAGAATCCTTTCGCTGGAGTTGTTTCCAGTGGCGGACGGGTGAGTAACGCGTAAGAACTTGCCCTTGGGAGGGGAACAACAGCTGGAAACGGCCGCTAATACCCCGTAGGCTGAGGAGCAAAAGGATCAAGACGCCCAAGCCAAGGGCCAATGCCCCGCCTGGCTCGGGCGGGGACTCCGCCCGAGGAGGGGCTTGCGTCTGATTAGCTAGTTGGTGAGGCAATAGCTTACCAAGGCAATGATCAGTAGCTGGTCCGAGAGGATGATCAGCCACACTGGGACTGAGACAAGGCCCAGACCTCTACGGGAGGCAGCAGGGGGGAATTTTCCGCAATGGGCGAAAGCCTGACGGAGCAATGCGGCGTGGAGGTAGAAGGCCTACGGGTCGTAAGGTCCTCCTCCGAATGAAACTCAATGGGATCCCTAGAGATGATAGCTTCATTCATAGGATACCAAGTATTTGGATCAATCAAAAGGTCGATTCTTTCTGAACTACTCATTTTAAAATGATATTCACATTGTTCACAAATATTTAGTTGTGACTTCAAAAAGTACTTATAATTTAATCCAGAACAATTTTCACATTGAAGCCACAAATGTTTGTATTTTGGAATTCCAGTAAGATCATCATACAAAATTAGCTATATTACAAGCTCATGTTTTTACGATCTCAATCTGTATTTACTTGAATGATGCTACAAATCTCCATTACTGATGGACAAATATGTTCGGAAACAGAGCTCTTTTATCGCGGAATTAGACCTGCTATTAACGTCGGCATATCTGTCAGTCGCGTTGGGTTTGCCGCTCAGTTGAAAGCTATGAAACAAGTCCGCGGTAGTTCAAAACTCGAATTGGCACAATATCGCGAAGTAAAAGTTAGGGGTGGGTTCTTAGGTTATCAATTGATAAATAGTGCGAAACAGTCAAAACAAAAACTCAGAGAGAGAAAAAATGCCTCGTTTTTTTTTCTCATCTAATTGATTTAGATCGGCGACAAAGAGGATCATAAATGCTTTCTTTTTTTTTAGTATTTTTGTTCTTGATCAATCGAATCTTTCTTTGGCAAGTAAAAATAGAAAGAAAGGATAAATCCTGGATAAATATGTTTCTAAATAGGTTTCTTTATCTTATATATATTATTCAAAAGAGTTTGATTATGCTTTATTATGTCTAGAGTCTATGCTTTGGGACGATGTCCCCAGAAGCAAGGAGTACGCCCGCGTGTTTCAACGAGAACACCGAAAAAACCTAATTCAGCTCTACGTAAGATAGCCAAAGTACGGTTGAGTAATCGACATGATGTATTTGCTCACATTCCGGGCGAGAGTCATAATTTGCAGGAACATTCTATGGTCTTAATAAGAGGAGGTAGAGTGAAAGATTCGCCAGGTGTGAAAAAAAAAGACTGGGGCGTATCAGTCAAATTATTGGTCCAGTACTGGATGTCACTTTTCATTAAAATGACTACTGGAAAAATATATAAAAGATCATTGGGCCCGCAACGGGCTCCATTGCCTTCCATCTCATTAACATGCATATGACTTTTCCATCTACTAGTCAAAAGCCAGTATTAGGCTAGTCCTTCAGACCATATAGTAAGTCCTAGTCACTCGTATCCATGGCAAGTCCCTCAATATTACTTCGGTCAGGCTGCTCGATAAGGAGCATCAAATGACTCGGGAAAAGATGAGGCCTATCGGCAGCACTTCCTATCTTACGCAATCGTAATTCTTCGATCAGAGCAGTTCGCGTGAAATTACATACGAGCTGTGGCTGGTCAAGCTATAATCGAAGGCGCCTGACATTGTGCCTATTGATTACGGGTTACCGACAGGAATCCAGTAGCCTGTTCCTGCAGCGGCGGTGATGAATAGAGCTTTTTCTTCCTAGTCTTGTTCGTATGCCAAATCCCAATACGCGAAGGAGCGAGTACAGTACGAAAGGGACACTAAGGCTCTCGCGCGTTCGCAGTCCGATGCTAGCCCATCAACATTCTTTGCGGATTGGTCTACTGTTGAGTGAGAACCAGGGCGTTGAATCTCTTTTACACTGACTTTGATGTGACAACATTCAAGTACAGGATTTGACAACTAGACTAAACAGGCTAGCTCGCTTTCAATGGGGAATCCTCTAAATGGGGGCTCTTCCCTTCCTTTCAAGCTGTTTACTCATAGAATGTGTACCTCGTTTTCCGAAGGGCAGCCGCAGCAGGAGTAGAATCATCATTAGTGGATATAGCACCAAGAACTGCCGCAAATCCAAGGCAAGGGAAAAGTCTCCCTCTCTTTTCTTTCATTGCATTAAGGATTACTGTTAATATGGTCTTAATGGATTTCAAAAAAAGAATTCATCTTTGCATAGTAGTATATTTACCGCCCATTCTGCTCCTTGAACAGACCGGTGCTGATATAAGCTTTCTTTCTCGAAAAGGGGGGGAGGTGACGGAGATTGAACTAGAGCATCTTAACAGAAAAATAGACTTTTCCCTAACCCTAACCTCAAAGTGGCACAATTCCCTCTGATGAGTAGCAGGATGTTGAGGTCCGTAATCGATTCTTGACATGAAGCGAAAAATGGACCGTCGACTACGAGACTCAATTTGTCGAGAGGAGGTGCGTACCCATGATTTATCCTACTCTTTCTCAGATGACAATTAACATCTCCGAGGTTCTGTAAGAAAGGAACGAGATAACAAGAAGTGACGGAAGCCCGACTTAAGCACAGAATCGGACGCTGGTGCTATCGTATATTCACAAGTATAATCACGATGATGACCTTAGGTATTACTCGACTAGGATACAATTTGAAAAAACTATGAAACAATTCGAAGACTTGACTGAATCTCCTAGTCAAGACCTTGGTGAAGTTCAAAATCAGTGCTTGTCCCTTTACTGGTCAGTTCTTGCTGGATGCATGCCAATGGGACCCCCGGCTAAGTCTATTGGAATTGGCTCTGTATGAATGGAATCTCATCATACATACTGACACTCACGCATAGGGGATAGGGCAGCTAGGTAGGGAGTCATCAATCTAAGCCCTTGCCCTATTGATTGAGTCAGTTCTTGACCTCGAAAAGAAGACTTCCATTCTTTTAAGAAAGACTGACGTCCGCCTTTGCCTTCCAAGGTCTTGATTGGGGTTGGCAAAGATGATTCGTTTTCTCAAAAAGTGATTGTGGAAGGTCATGTTTTCTATTGTTCTCTAGAGTCTTATTTGTATAAGATAAGAGCGATATCAGAATCTATATTCGAATGAAACTCGCAAGAAATAAGAGTGTAATGGAAAAGGGAATGAAGATTCCAGATTTCCTCTTTATATACCTATACGCAATGACGTCAGAAGGGTTAAAGCACATACATATAGAGAGGCCGTATGGGCATAGACAGAGTCTGAGTCCTCAAAGAAGAAAGTCTTTCAAGGGAAAGATGCTAGCATTTCTCTTCTCTAAGTCCAACTCAAAGGAGCAAGCACCGTTCCGCTATGATGCGCTTGGCTTAGCAATTGCTTTTTGTAATCCATGTGATATATAAGGCTTGACTCTTTTCCTTTTTATGCACTTCGTTATCAATTTGTGGAACAGAAGAAATGAGTAAAAGCAGGAAGTGTTGGTTGATTCGAGCCGTTTGTGCGATGTGGATGTTAGGGTTTCTGAGTCGCATTTGATCAATTGCCACAGGTATACCCTCAACATTACTTGATTCAATATCATTGACTCGAAGTGGTACCCATGGGTTGTATTTAGAATGTTTAGCTCGTTCAAAACTATAAAGGAGAGGATGATAGAAAGAAAAAAATCTTTTAATGAAAGAAATTCAAACATGTAAGGAAGGGAAGCGCTATTCGTGGACTGAGACCGCTTGATTAAAGCGATAGAGATCGATTCGATAAGAGCTAAGACGGAAGGGAATATCTCATTAATACAGATGTCGCACATACTTCTTTCGTACTCCGAGAGCATAGCGAGCCGTGAAGGAGCACGATTGTGAGAAATCTCCCACTATACGTCCTTTCAGATTCATATTTATACCTCTTCTTTCTTGCTTAGCTCGAGTTTTGGTCTTTTTGGATGGGAATTCGAATCAATCCATATTCACAAAAGATACAGCTTTGGCTCTTGTAGTTTGTATCGTTGACTTAGAACAGGAAGACGAGAAAAGGTATGGCGAACAAAACTTTTCTTTACTATTATCTAGGAGACGGAAACACTACAAGATAGAAGGAGATTGCCCAGACAATGAGTTGATCCTTTTGTTTCCGAAGGGTTCGAAGAAAAGTCAGATTCAGCCATAGATGGCTGAGCAGGGTCTTTAGGCCCCTTATGCCCTGGGCGACACACATGCTACAATGGCCGGGACAAAAGGTCGCGATCCCGCGAGGGTGAGCTAACCTCAAAAACCCGTCCACAGTTCGGATTGTAGGTTCAAAAATGCTGAATCTCATCTCAATCATCATTTGTCAGGACTCTTCGGAGTAAGTTCAGCAACTCTTCGCTTTTTGACCCAAAGGAAAGAGAAAAAAATATAGAAATGAATAGTTGCTCATGATGAATAAGTTTCCTACTAACACTGTCAAATTCCAGTGGAGCATCTGAAGCAGTCACCTTAGCCTGCCCACCAACCATCAATGAGACATTAGTTCCTGGTCTCTTATGCGCGTAGGATGATTTCAATAGATCGTATAGTGGGCTTTCTCACAATCGTACTCCTTCACGGATTTATGATATTTCGATCTTAATCTTGAAGAATCAAGGGCTTTATCATACTAAAAAAAGAAGGCACCTAATCAATAAGGAGAGAAATCTCAACCGGAGAGTCAACAGGAAGTCCCTTCGTGCTTGGATGGCGGCTCAAGATCAGCCTCATGAAAACCTTATATTCCCAGAGGAGGTTCTACCACGTGGAAACGCTCTTTAATGGAACTTTAGCTTTAGCCGGTCGTGACCAAGAAACTTACCAAGGCAATGATCAGTAGCTGGTCCGAGAGGATGATCAGCCACACTGGGACTGAGACAAGGCCCAGACTCCTACGGGAGGCAGCAGTGGGGAATTTTCCGCAATGGGTGAAAGCCTGACGGAGCAATGCCGCGTGGAGCGGATCAGCACGAGTGAGCAAACAAGACACTTTATAGGATGCTTTCTGAGCTTCTCTCTTCCTAAGCTAAGTTATATTGGAATAGAACCCTGCTTCGTCTAACTCGCTTTCAAAGCAAAGGATGTGGTATCCGCTTAACATCTCTCGGCCCGTTTGAGGTAGTTTTTCCACCAACATTCCTGACCGCAACAACTCAAACAACAAGAGATTCCATTTTTATAACAAATAGCTCCTCCTTTTTCTTTTTTTTTAATAGAAATCAAAGCAAAGGACCTACTGGTTTAGGTAAGTATTTAATGCGTTCACCAACCGGAGAAGTCATTTTTGGAGGAGAAACTATGCGTTTTTGGGATCTACGCGCTCCCTGGTTAGAACCTCTTCTTTTTTTTGGAAAGAGAAGTACGTTTTTTTGGAACTGCCATTGTTATTTAATAGAAATGTTCTATTGATTGAGTGGTGTGTGTGCCAAAGGCACTCTTGTGATCAATTCTGAGTTAAAGATCGTCAAAAAGAGAAGTAATGAAATAAAGAAATGTGTCTATATTATTACATTACAATTTCGAAAGCCATCCATCATCTAGAGATCGGGCTAGGGCCTACAACCCATTACCTACCGCCTATGGATCCTACTCACGACTATGGAAGAAGGAATCCATGTTGGACTTATTGGATCCTTAGCAATTCATGCAAGAATTGGTATTTGGGGTCGCCCGGGCCTGGTCACTTCGACCCCTCAGTTAGGGGGCACCCCTTCTCCCGAAGTTACGGGGCTATTTTGCCGAGTTCCTTAGAGAGAGTTATCTCGCGCCCCTAGGTATTCTCTACCTACCCACCTGTGTCGGTTTCGGGTACAGGTTTCCTGTTCGATTTCGAAGAGAGAGGAACGAAACAATCAGCCTATTCTTCCAACGTATCATTTCTGCCTCTAATTGAAATGGAATTCATAGATATAGGAAGAAGGCCTATCAAATAGCTATTTTTTCTTTCGACCATATCTCGATTATTAAGACGATATAGAAGGACCGATACTACAAAAACAATAGGACACCCTTGATCGTGAATTTGAAATATGGATTTCTTTTTGAACCCGGTGGTGAAAGTACCAGACTTCTAATGGGAGTCTTTCTTGGGCGTGCAGTCCCAACTGGTAGGCAGTACGAATTGACAAGCTAATTAGAAAGGTAGTTTGGTAATGAGACAGAGTCTCAATAGAATCCCATCTTTTCTGACTTTTTGAACTTTGATCTTTTGAAATTCTAGATCTGCCCGAGTGGGACGGAAAGGCAGAATGAATCTCTATATCTATCTAGGCCCAATTCGATGAATCAATTTCTCCTCTTTCTTTATCCAAAATCCTAAAAAAGCGATTGAGGTGACCCTAGGGCACTCCACCAAAGGCGGAGGGAAGACTAAGCCATTTCCCGAAGAAGCGGAGGGGCGACAACATGGAGCCGAGACTCCGTCCTCTTGCAGAGTAGGCAAAGCACCGTAACCGTAATGAAAGTTCAGATCAAGTGCCAGAATAAATGGTCGACTCTGAATCCGGATTGGTTTGAATCGAGAATGAAAGATTTTCTCTAAACTAGAAAACCATCACCGGAGCTCTTTACTTCATAGTCCATCTTATTCCTAACTTGTACAGTTCTACTTCCTTGGCCCTACCCATGAATTATCCAATAAGAGGTCTTTCACAACGAGATCAACCTATACAGTAACGGTATCTCATTTGGAGCCCGGCCCGGATATTCAAATGAAAGGCCTGATTAGGATCAAGCGGTGGCTCAAGGCAAGCACGTGTAGAAGTGATGGGTTGCCGATTGGCGGAGAAGGTATTCTGGTTCAAGTCGATCTTTGTCGAAGCTATATTCAAAACGACTTCGCTCTGTGTGAATGATTACACGGCAAAGAGACGTAATTTGATAGTTTGGGCTCAAATAGCGCTTTTACGGGCATAGGTATACACATACTGTCAAATTTCAGTTCTGAAAGAACCTTTAGAAAGAGAGAAAGAGGGAGCAGAACCATAAGACGTTCCCTTCTGGCGGGAAAGCGAAACAGTAAGCTCATTACGGATATTTAATAAGATATATCTGAACGGCTTATTCTGCTTTTTCAGGTAACTGGAATGAAATGAAACGGGCGTCAGTGCCTTTCCTGTAGCTACAGTCTTCTTGTCTCTGTATTCTTGTCCTCGCATCTTGTAACTCCTACCACTGTTTCCGGGGGACTCCCAACCTCGAGGCATCCCACTACCGGTAGTTGGCCGGCCTCACAAGGGCAGTTATACCTCGACAAGGAAACGTACGAATGGTGTCGCAAGGTTTTATGCAACGGATATGTGGCTATCTTCACAGTCCAGCAAGCTTCCAACCCAGTAGCTTCCAGACATTCTGAGCTCCACATAGTCTTGGAAAGTCAAACGAAATTGAGTCCGGAAAAGACCATATCAGTAAATAGAAATCACTGAAATTCTTTTGTGGGATCGTCAATGTTGTACCGAGGGTGTATTTAGAGTATACCGAATCAGTATAGCTATCCTTCTTCTGAGAGCCCAGCAAAACTGACTTTTTTTTCGAGACCCCATTACAAGTTCTATCCAGATAAGTTCTGATCGCCAATTCATACTAGCCCTAGTTCCATTTAAATTGAATTGAGATAATAACCCCAAAATGAATTGGATCTTATTAGGCTGCTCTACCAGCCTTTGATCAGTAGATTATTTAGAACTTCGGAAGATGGTCAAGGTAGCTTACTTCCAAGCCATTGCACTAGATGCGCATGTAGTCGTAGTAGTCGGCCCAGAATGCTTATGTTATATACTAAAATACTACTTCGAATGAATGGGGAATTAAGTCGCTCTTAGATTTACAGAAGGATTGAGCCCTGCGTCAATATTTTGTCTTCGTTCCAAGGCATGAACAGGCCTGCCTACTGCTGTACCTTGACCTGTGCTTGCTGCCAACCTTTCGAACTGCTGCTGAATCCATGGGCAGGCAAGAGACAACCTGGTGAACTGAAACATCTTAGTAGCCAGAGGAAAAGAAAGCAAAAGCGATTCCCCTAGTAGCGGCGAGCGAAATGGGAGCAGCCTAAACCGTGAAAACGGGGTTGTGGGAGACGTAGCTAGGACTTCCCAAACGACTCGTAGACATACGATCTTTGGTCGAAGAACTTTGACTGCGGAACAGCTCGTATATGAAGCGGTCCGGGGTCGTTTTCAGAGATCCGCGATCATGCAAACTTATGAATTTTGACTTCGCGGTGGTATGGGGGTTCCCCAAACCAATCTTGATGAATAATTTTGATTGTTACTTATATTATTTTGATTAAGATAGATTGTTACCAACCTCATTAAATCTAAGACTATTATCTTCAAGATAGATTGTTACCAACTTCGATAACCTTACTTAAATTATCTTCATTAAATATCACGATGCATACCTCAAATGAAAGTATAAGACACAATGCAGTATAAGAAATATAAAACGCATGATCATACATGAAGTTATAGTACAATCATAAAAACCAATACACATTAATTTTCACACATTGAAGTATAAGACATATCAAACACATGATTCATACCATAAGATGTAGTACATGAACAAAAACTTGCTACCCATTTGAGAGGTAATAAGATTCATCAGAAAAGATACATCAACATTCGTAACTTTTCCAAAAGTAAGTTTCATTGACATATAACCATTTGACATGTTCCTAGTCGAGTGACACGATAACAAGTTAGATTAGTATAAATCAACGTTGAAACACATGTTTCTCGAACAGCCTTTTTATACAACTTGCTCAGCCCTTTGATTTATCTTACCACACACAATGCTCATCCATTAAGAAAGACAACGCGATCTCCTCCCTCTTCAAGTTAATGTCAACAATTCTCGAACTTATCCACAACTGACTAACAAAGCATTCAACCCACATACACACAAAGACGCCATAATCTACACCTCCTTCTTGTTGTCGACAGTCGGTCATTTGTATCACCTCATTCGAATTGAACTCAACCCCATAAATCACGTTTATGTAGTCGACTATGAATTTCTGTTTACAATCCAAACTCATAGTTAATACAAACCAACTTTGTCCATCTCATAACTGAAGTGGAAAAAAAAAAAAAACAAATTTATGTGGCTCACTACTGCTTTTGCCAATGGTTCTCTTCTTGACCACAACGTATTGTAATGCTTAATTATTATTTTTTTCCACTGACATCCACGACAATGATAGTCCAATGTCATCTTGATTGATCACAAAGTGGTTAAAACACATATCGAGAAGATAAAAACTTATCCTTGTCGACATGTTCCATCCATTTCTTTGTAGTACTAGTTCTTCGATCCAGATACGACACAAGATTGTCGCTTCATGGTGCCTTTATCTTGTCTTTGATGATGTCGACAATATATCCCTGATTTGAACAAAAAAAAAAAAAAAGAAAAAAGAAAAAATAGAAGGCAAAACAACTATAAGGAATATTAAAATGTAAGAAATGATAAGAACCTTTGATAGACACATACCACGGCCTCTCTTCGCCAGATGGCGAATTCACGTCCGTCACACGACATCCTTAAATAGGAATTGATGACCTCTCCATTAAGAGGTTGTTTGGGCTCCTTGTTCAGCAAGCGAAGGACATCAACTTCTTGTAATTCGTCATCATTTTTTTCCCCCCAAACTACGACACTAAAGTGTTGGTATAGATAAAGTATCACTTATCGACCATTGTGGTCGTCTTTGATTCACTGGTAAAGCATTAGTACTGATAATGCATTGATAAGTTCAAAGAAAAAACATGATTCACTTACCTCTTATCAACACCCTTGATAAAGTGTTGCAAGATAGAACGACCATTTTGGTCTTTGAGAAGAAATTCGCCACAAAACATCTCCTATTCCTGAACCTTGCGCTTCTTCGTTTGCTTCTTCGGTGTGACTCGATTGAAAGATGTTCACTTCTTTTGACTTTCCCTTTTCTTCACATGACCCACTATGGTCTTATCAGAATTATTGCCCTTATCAACTACTCCAGACTGAACCTTCTAGTCTCCCTCAGCCTCAACCTTCTCCTGATCCTCATCCCCAAACTTCTTCTCTCACTCATTCTCATTCTATGACTCTCCCTCATCTTCAATCTGTGGCTCTTTCTCAACCTTAATCTTCTTCTCTCCCTCATTCTCAACCTTCTTCTCTCCCTCATTCTCAACCTCTTTCCCTGACTCATTCTCATGATCATCCACAATTTCAAAATCAAAATCCTTATATTTCTTATTCCATCCCTCATCCTCATCCTTCTCTCCCTCATGC
>JAOVYX010014761.1:0-30822 GCA_035668315.1 Drosera spatulata
TATACATGATGATTTCTTGATATCATCATAAATTCATAATAAGTCAATTTGTTTTCAAGGCACTGAAGAATTCAGAAGCTGATGAAATTGTGCTGCTAAACTGGAGGAGCCATAGTACACCAAGTGATCTTTCTGTGCTGGACGATCATGAGGTGGTTTCTGTGCTGGACGATCACGAGGTGGTTTTCTCAAAAGTCCCTGTTGGGCAGCATCACTCCAAGTTGATAACTGTCAAGAATCCGAGCCAACAGCCTGTTGTAATGCAGCTTATTCTGAACTCAGGAGAAATTGTTTATGATTGCCGGGCTGCAGATGGCTATTTGCAGCCCCCTTCTTCTAGTAGTTTTCTTCGAAGTGATTTGCCTCCGCCACCTAGATATGGCTTTTCAATAGCAGCTGGTGCATTGACGGAGGCATTTGTGCATCCATTTGGCAAAGCATCATTAGGTCCTATCTTGTTCCACCCTTCGAGCAGATGTAATTGGAAAAGTTCAGCTTTGATAAGAAACAATCTATCTGGTGTAGAGTGGCTAACGCTGCATGGATCTGGTGGTTTACTTTCCCTTGTTTTGCTGAAGGATTCAGATCCTGTCCACAGATTAGAGTTTAACCTTGATGTGCCACTGCCTCTAAATGTCTCTTCTACAAGCTTCAAACTGAATCCTCAAGGTGCACATCATGGCTGCCTGAAGCCATTGTTGAAAGCGTTGCAAGTGATTAACAGTGGTGACCTGCCTGTCACAGTGAGGAAGATATGTATTTCTGGGACAGAGTGTGGTTTCGATGGTTTTCTTGTACGCAACTGTTCGGGTTTTACTGTGGGACCTAGGGAGGCAAAGGAGCTAGTCATCTCGTACCAGACAGATCTTGCAGCAGCCATGGTGCTAAGGGATCTTGAGCTCTCTTTGGATACTGGAATTTTGGTGATACCCATGAAAGCTATTATGCCATTGGACGCGTTCCATTTATGTCAGCAAGCTATATTCTGGTTCTGGTTGAAGAAATGCCGGTCTGTGATGGCTGTCATTTTCTTCTTAATATTTTTTATCTTGTGCTTGTTAGCACCTCACAGAGTAGTATGTTCCTTGGTTTGCTTGATCAGAGGTCAGAAGTCAGCTGCTAATATAAAGAATACTGGGAAGTCGCCAAAGGGGATTATGGGTCAGAGCTCTTCTGTGTCAACTAAAGTGGACTATTTGCCAAGATCGGTTGGGAAAGACAAAGAATCACTCATGAGGACAGTCTTATATTGCTCAACTGGTAAATGCACGGGGTCTAATGTTGATTCGAGCGTTGAACATCCAAATTCACTTGAGGACAGCCGAAGCACAACCATCACCGAATTGGTGTCAAGGAAGCAGGCTGTTTTACCCTTTCACCAGCCGAAAAAGATGCAAACAATTGAGTCCTCGGTAGCAGAAGTGGCACAACCAAACATTCAAGAACTTGGACCATTGGAACCAGTTCAGCTGACTGTGAAAATAGGAACAGAGAAGAGGCGAAAGCGTAGGAAGAGAAGGGGATTCGGTGCTGGGTTGGCAGGTCTACCTGAAGTTTCGAGTAGTCAGAGTGGGAATTCTACGCCTTCTTCGCCTCTGTCTCCTATGCCAGTTTTCACGCCTAAGAGGACATCTCCTCAGCAACCCGAAAAGGAAGAACCAATCAAGTCTTGGACACCATTTAGTTTTGCGTCCATTGTTCCATCTAGAGATTCTGATGACGACTACTCCAATCCTTCACTTGAAACACCTTCTGCTTTGGGTAAGACGTTCAGAAGGCCTGTGCTTCTACCTTCTGTGACCTTTCCTGGCATGGGTAGGTCTGTCCCTGGCATGCCATGCCCTTCCCCATCTCAGTCTCCAGGACTTCTAGTTTCTCCACATTCTCGAGCGCCCGGGTCAAAACTCTTGAATCAGAAATCAGCTCGTGCAGAGAAGGGTTCGGAGGACAAATTCACCTACAATATCTGGGGCAACCATTTTTCTGGACTGCATCTCAACTTGAAGACCGACGAGGCTATCATAACTGGCTCTGTTGCTTCTGAAAATGACTCTAACAGCTTCTTTGTAAGGGGACCCCAGACTGTTGTGACAAATTCTCCTAGACCTGTCAGTTATGTACATCAAGGTGGCTAATGAAAAATTTTCCTTAATTTCTGGTCTTGTTTACAATTCCATGAAAATCTTTATTATGCCTCATGTCTTGGAATTCCTCGTGCCTTCCGTTTCTTCATGTCTCTGGTTTATCAAGGTTAAGCATCCAGTCTGCGGCCACATGTGAAGTTATTCCGTGGTGTACTTCGGTGATGTCGAATTCTAGTCCTAAGCCTTGCAGGAACGGCCTCAGCAACGAATTAGACGACAGATGAATATGAAGTGAGTGAAGTTCTAATGACACTGATTTGCAAGAAATTGATGGTGCATACAAGTTTCTGTGTTTTTTGTTCAAGGTCATGCTTATCCGTCATAAGCTAAGTTCCAAAGTTTCTAGTTTCATATACCCTGTTCGTTTGACATCATGCTGATTCCTGACCAATGATTTACCATTTCGCCATAATCACTCGAGAAAAACAATTTTTCAACAGAACCAACAGATTTTATCATCCTGTTATTGCCCCGTGGCGCACATAATTGAGATCAACCTCTATAGGCATATCGCCAAACGATGAGACAGTATAAATAAGCACCTACTGTAACCATTACTCGTAAAATCTTACAACCCTGGCTATGGTGCTTTTATCCCCTACTCCTGATCAGCATCTTCCGAAATTTCAGCAAATGTGAAAAACGGCATGATTCTCAGCACGACCTTTTATGCAGGTATGGTTGATAACTTGATATTACATGTTGACAAAGCGCTGTTTACAATGATTTAATTGCACTGACATCCAGAACCATCTGACTGTGATAGTCTTCCATCGAGCTCTCCCAGGACGCTGGTGAAGTGGATCTTATCAACAACTGGAGCTGTCCTTCGGGCGAACAAGAGAGACATTTCCCAGCGTTTGAGGCGTTATCAAGCTGAAGAGATTGCTGTAGTGAGAGACCTTGGACCTTCCGATTGTGAAGCCGGTATTTCTACATGAGAAAAGGTTGAATGTAAATGACGGTGGTGATTTCATAAGCGGAAAATCAATTACAATTAGTCATCGAACAAGCTCAAAGAAGCAAGAGCTGAATGCTTGGTCTCCTTGAATACTTGTTGTGCTTCATACGATAGCCTAGCAAATTAGCTAACTGTTAACATCAAAGAATGATGATTCTTAGAATCATATTTAGACCTGTAAGTGGCTTTTTACTTCATCGGTGGTCAGGCCGTCTACTCGCATGAGCTCTCTTATTTGCTTCGGAGTAGCCACTGCACAGGCGAACCAAGTAATCATGTCAGTAAATCGACCTTTCGGATTTCTCTTAAGCGTGACATAGAGAGAACGATTTCTACAGATTTTGACTTGGAGTTGGCAATTTTTTTGCATAAAAATTTGGCTTGGTAATGAGTTTCGGACCTCGACATCCTCCAAGGATTTGAAGGGCTTCGAGGAAGCGCTGGTGCAGCTCCCGCGACCAACACCGCCTCTCTTTCCTGATTCCCATGTAGCAGGACAAGTTTGTCAGCGGTTGAGAACCACATCGAAGGCTGCCAATGCCAATGCTGACTTGGCCAGTCCAAAAAGATGGAAACGCCTCTCCGAGATCACCGAATTTGCAAGATTCTTGCAGTTCTGCTGATCCCAGCAGCTCAACTTCTCCTTCATTCATCTGACAAAAGCAACAACAAAATAAAATCTTAAGCAAAACCGACAAAAATGAAGAAATCACATCGAAATTTGTAAAAGGAAAATGATTAGTAACAATTACCAGAGGATTTGATGTTGGTTTTAGGCTGGGAGCAGCAGAATGGAACCATAGCCGAGCAGAGCTCATCCACTCCCTCTTCTCTTCCAATCCCGAGTCTATCCCTCTTATTTCATCTGATTCACGAGCAAATCCGACACCTTCTTTCTCCCTGCATCCACTCGCCCCCTCGTCCTCGTGAAGTGATGAAGATGAGGAGGAGGAACAAAGCGTGAGCTTGGCAAGTAGATCATCTTGGATTGCTGTTTGAGAATCCATTCTTTGTTCTTCTGTTTTCCTGGTTTAGTGTTCTGAACCAGGTGATGTGTGAAATGGGAAAATGAAGAAGATGCTAACGGTATTTATAGTTTGCACCAACAATGAAATGAAACAATCTCATTCGAGTCGTCGCGTATTGGAATATGGTCATGCATTGATTCAACGGAAAAATGGAGAAATATATAGTTTTGAAGAAAATAGATTGGTCCAGTTGATAAATAGGTAGATGCTAGAATTGGAATAAATTTGTCTTTCCATTTCTACGGAGTCACACCCACACGTGCAACCTCGAAGAATTCCAGTCAAAATACCCCTCGCCCGTCTCTCTTCTATGCCGAAGAGTTAAATTCGAAGTCACATCTGTTGATTAGCAGCACAAATTACCATATTCATAATGACTTATAATAATCCCTTCATCCCATAAAAGAATAATACAACATATTGACCGGGAGATTTATAGAGGTAAATGTGAATCGACATCGTGAGACAATTAAACACCGATTATATAATTTTATCATGAAATATCAGTTGTAGTCTAAATCATATATTTTTATATGACAATGATTATGAACAATCGTACATTATTAGTTATAAGAACAAAATTCATGAAAATTCCTGTTGAATAATGACTTTTTTGAAATGTTATACTCCCTTCCTCCCAATAAAATTACAATCTTATACAATCTATTCAACACGCATTTGAGGAGGTTTGTTAGTCGTTTTAAAGATACAACATTATGTCAACGGTCCAGGATTGAAAAACGCAACTTAAACCATTATTAGTGATTCACATCAGTTTTGAGTAAAATGACGTTTGATAGTCTCACGGACGATTCGTAACACAAAAAACTTTTTATATCATATAAAAAGATTATAATTTTGTTGAAACGAAGATAGTATATTTTTTTAAGACGAAGGGAATAACCAATAAAAAAAAACTTCACCGTACATCTCACCATTCTTTACAAGCTCATGAGAGTCGAGAAGGATGAGCTCAATCATAATTCTCGCCCAATCATATACAAGGTTCTGAACTTGAGTCTTGTGAATAGAAAATAGTTATCGAAACGGTTCCGCTCCCTTTGTAAAGCCTTCCTATGACGTCATATAAAACCTTTAGATATGTAGGGGAATATCAAATCCTATACACTATGGTCTTCAAGTTCCACAGTCAGAACCTATAGTCAGGTTCCCTTAATTTAGCCATATCTGTTGCATTTCATACCGACAAAAATCATGATTTGAGTAATGAATCCTGACCGAATTCTGCTAATTCCTTCACCTTCATAAAAGTGGAGAGCCTCATTTCCTATCCCAATATAAGGAAACAAAAGAAAACATGTCCAATAGCACACGACATGACCATAATAATGAGTTACAAGAGATGAATATTAGCGATACTTTCTTGAGCATTATTATCTGTTGAATCATTCTTTTAATCAACCAATCACAAAGCGAGCTTCAGCAAGCAACCGAAAAAGTGCAACGAACATTGCACTTGTGAATCAAGAACTCAAAGCTTTGTCTATGATAAAAATCGTCGATTAAAATTATTCTTCACATAATTACAATGTCGACTCATAGTAAGGGACGAGATCTTAGAATAATCTAATTATCAGGATCTCCTGCTACATTCACATATTAGAGGCCTGGACAAAGCGGAGGGCTGACAAAATGCCCTCTTCCTGGTTCTAGAGAAGAAACTTACAAGCATTTCACAAGGGTAACTCGGGTCACCCTCTTCGCAGGTGTGGTGACAGCAATTTTGAGACTGCGAATCCACGGAATGAATCCACACCAAGGAGTTCCTTAAGCTTTTCGTCGCATAAAACCATTCTCGTATCCTTTGGATCCTTCAAGACGACACACGATATATGAATCAAGGATAGTGATGATCAACAAAGTCGATAAGCTACGCACGTGAGATTCTTCATATGTTACCTGGAGATGCTTATCTTTGATGTAGTCCCATATTCTTGATATGACCACTGCACGAGTCAATTCACATTCTCCTGTACCCAAAAACTCGACTAGAGTTGGAGATAACCGGGCGGGGGCAAGGAAGCCACTAAGATTCTTCCGCTGCCGCTTACCGTTTCTTTGTAAATCGTCCAGATCTGAAAAGGGAATGAATATGACTGGCTTAGTCATGCAGGCAGATGTACACATTGAAGTTGAACAAGCACAAAATGCAACAACAATAGGTGGAAGTACAATCTAAAACGGCAGAAATGGTTTTACTTTCACATTCCTACGATGAATCAAGAAATGAATAACCCCTGTTTCCTCTCCAAGAGATGAGGCAGCTATGCGATGCTAAATACTAGTCATAACCTTCACAAGGAGCGGAAGATTCAGTTGCAAACTGATAATATCATCAAACAGAGACATAGCTACCAGGATAGGAGGTAAAAAAAAAGCTTTTACTGTTAGGATACCACCATAAACTCACCTTCTTCTCTTTTTTGTTTTCGTTGCCTTGATCTCCGCTTCTTCTTGGCAGGAGCTGTAACATTCAAGCAAGACATGTCAACAACTTACACATCAAGATGAAAGATTACTGCCCAAATGAGATGCATGGAAATCTCATCGAATTATAAAATGGCCAATTCACATGTGTCGTAAGCTAAGCCTAGTAGAGCTAATCAAGCTGGAAAATTGTTTGAAAGAAACTCATGAGAGTGCCCTTTGTTATTCAAGGAAACAGATGGAATCATCACTCTTAATTAGCAGGACAAAACAGAGAACTTTACAAACTACATTAAAAACCCCTAACTGAGCTCATAGTCAATTAGATAATACTTGCTTACTGCAGGCACCAGAGTTCCCTTTCATCTTATCAACAGTAGGTATGGCCAGGAAAAATTAACCAGAATTACAGGACTCGTTCACAAAGTTCTTTTTGATAATTAAGATGCAAGAAAAAGCAGCAGCACCTGGATCCATTGGTTTGAGATGCTTTGATAAGGCCTTATTTATCTCGAACATGTTGATAGAATCAACTCCAAACACTGGACGTAATGAATCGTCACAAATGATATTCTTCTTATCCATGGGATCTTGCAAACTTTTCTCTCTAATATAGGACCATATTTGCTGGAGAACCTGAAACATAAACACTCAGGAACTATTAACACATCCATCATTCCATGATGAAGCCACAAAAGCCTCAGGATTTCCAATGTACCTTTGGTTGTGCCATTTCAGATGCCCCGAGGAACTTCTGAAGTTGGGGAGACAACACAAATAATTTGGAAAATCCATTCGCTGTCTTCTTGGGCTCTTTATTCAGCCCATCATACCTGAAACAGAGATCGCAAAACTTTCAATTGAAACGCGGAGCAAAACAGAGAACGATGTAAAGGGTGCATCTTCCGGTAATCCCAGTGCTAAACATACGAAAATTCAGCTTCAAGGTTTTTAACTGATAAATGACAATTCGAATGAGACGGATGAGAGAAAGGAGTTCATTCACATGCTAATCTCATTGCTTCCTGATTCCCAATCAAGCATAGATAATCTAGTATTGAATAAAGATAACCTTCTATAAGCATAACCGTTAAAAACATGTATTGAAAAGCACACAATGTCCACAGACACCAAGCAGTAGATAATGTCATATACAATATCTCACAAGTGTAGATCACTGGCAACTTACAAATATCACTGGTGTCATATCAAACCAAATGCACATCAGTAATCTCGAAAATTCACCCCAACCATTGTCTAAACCAAATAATCAACCATTCCAATCATACAATAAGAGTGTACTATAACGATCAATAAACTCAACAATCAACCAAAATCCCTACCCTTACATCACTATTACTAGCAGCACCTACTCATAGCAGCAATTGAAACATAATGTAACCGTTCTCACACAATTCATATACCTCTCCGCACCCCTACGAACCCTACGATTGCCGTTCCCAGCAGCAATAGCATCGCCGCCTCCGCTGCCGCCCTCGGCTTTCCCTTCCTCAGCCACCCCGTCCCCATCCTCTTCCTCCTCCGACGATGATGTCGTATCATCATCATCATCATCATCCCCGTCCCCTTCGTCATCGGAATCCGCGTCGTCGTCCCTGTAGAACTCTTCCTCGGAATTCTCGTGCTGGTTTTGAAGAAAGGACTCGACCTGTTGCCGGAGAAACACTTTCCGGTCGGATAGATCGAGGCCGAGATCGTTTTCCAGTTTTCGCCGGAGGATCGTGGTCGTTGTGGTGGTGAGGTCGGCGGCGGCGAGGAGTGTGTGGAGTCGGGTCGCGAGTTCGGAGTCGGTCACCATTTTTTGGGCTTGGGTTTGGAGTTGTTTTTTCTAAAAATAATCCGTTAATTTTGACGAAAAATTGACGGAAATAGCTAAAATGAAATATTTAATAAGTTTTGGATGGTTTAAATAGAATTTTAAAGAATTGGGTATTGAAATTATGATCAATTTGAGTTGGTTTATTTTAGGCAAAATCGAGTTGATGATGCTGGTAACATGTACACGAGAATTTAGGGTTGGTTTTTTTTTTTTTTTTTTGGAAGGTTTTAGATTTGAATCCTATTAATTTCAAATTTAAATTAGTCATGTTTGTTGATTTCGATTAAAATTTTATCAGATATTAATGGGGGACGTCATGTCAATGTCAGAAGGATTAATCGAGCACCCGTGAACTGATCCGGACACCTTCGTCATAAAAAAAAAGAAAAACAAAAACAAAGAACTTGGTTTGGTCTAGTGAATTGAAACAGTCGCCAGCTTACCAAAAAGAAAAAATCTCACGTGGTTACATTCTGCTCTTATTATATTCAACAAAGAATTTTTTACCCGTCTGGGAGGATATGTGTCGATTTTTCGTCAATTTTGTTTTAATGTTATGCATTGAATTTTTAATTTATATATATATTTGTCATGATATAAGTTTTTTATTTTTTATAAGTTTATAAAATCAATTTTTTTTAATTTATTTCTCTCCTAATAAAACCTAAAATATTTATATTTATATCTTACGAATATATTTTCTTATAATAACAAAATATACTCCTTCAAAATCAAATACTAGTAGCATATAATATCCTTTTAAGTGTATATTTTGTTTTTTGGGAAAATATATACTCCCTCTTCTCCAAAAAAATTATTAATTTTTTGGTCAGACACGCATGACGTTGCAAGTATTGATCGGTATCACGGGACGATCAAACATTAATGATAGTAATTGTTTAAGTATTACAATCTGAAGACAATACAAAATATAAAACGTATCATTTAGATAAATAACGAAGTTTTTCAAATTGTTTAATGAATAATACATGAAGAGAGAAACGTTGCAAAAAATTATAAGACGAAGATAATAATGACAATGACATTTAGTATATCAATTATGAAAAACGATAATGGATACGTTATAACTAAATTTGAATACTTTTTTATATTTTAAGACAATTTTTTTTTCAAAATACAAAAAGGTTATAAATAGTCCTCGAACTCGGCGGACCAGCGCACATGAACGATGTGTCACAGGGTTAATGTCTCGGGACAGTTGAACCAAATCGTTGCCGTTTGGTCTCCTCGTCCAGCCAGCGGCCGCCGCTCTTCCCCTCACCTCTTCAACTCCATCAACGTTCCTCTCTGCTCTTCAACTCCGAATGTGACCGGAGAGGACGAATGCTCCCCGACGGAATGATGTCGCCGCCGCCGGTAATTGGTTTTCGGATCGTGCTCGACCTTAACCGGTACGATTTCTGAGGGGGCGATAACTACATCGAACGGTCTTTTTACTCTTTCTTTCTTTCTTATGCTTTTGTGGTATGTATATTGATCAATTTGGGGATATTGTTTGTAACGGGGGAAGATTGTGTACAGTATATCCTCCCCGACCTAACCTTGTCTTTCACGTGAGGAGTTGTTGTTGTTGATATTGATCAGTTAGGGTTTGGATTTTTCTGGTTCATGAGATTTGCTAGGATTATGTTGGACATTAGGGTTTAGTTGACGATATGGGTTGCTGGATCTTAGTTATCAGGAAACGTATGCCGTATTATTGGTTAGATATGAATGATAGGTTGGATCATCCCATCTAGAACGCTTTATTGTGCCAAATTATGTACTTTTACTTGCTAATTGCATCCTTAATTCGGTTCAATTTTCGCTGTTTATAATGCATAGTCTTACATTCCCAGAAAACGTGTAAGCATTCTTGAAGCTGGACTAGTATGAGTGTATGACCATGACAAAGGTTCACAATGATGATTTTTAGGTACGCCGAGGATTGGAGGGAAGAGCGGGCATTGTTCTTTCGACTACAAGGTACTAGGAGAACTGAGGAAGCGTCAAATGCATGTCAGGAAAATTGGGGATGAAAATGGCTGTAAAGAAGCGATGGCACGGAGTTGAATTCTGGTGAAAAAAGCATCGAGACAGTAGGTTGCTTAGTTGGAAACGATTTTCATCCAAAATTTTGGGACAAGGAACATATTAAGGGGAAAATATGGCTGTGTTTCAATACGTTATTCAGCATCTCATTACCATGAAACTCATGACAGTACCGGTACTGAACGAGAAAGCAAATCTAAATTTTCATGTCATGATCATGCTTCACAGTTGTTGATAAATAATACATGTGCTCAATGTTGAGCAGACCAAGGTTGTCAAGTGTCTTTTGCATATGTTTGGTATGAAGTGTTTCTGTTCTTTTTCCTGCATTGTAATGTTGTTCAATGTTATGAAACATATGATACTTGCTGAGATACATAACATATGACTATTACATTAGCGCTTTTTGGGGGTACATATAGTACAATGGAGATATATATGGTGAACAGAAAAAAATCAATTTGATGATGTTTCAGACTTGTAGAACTCCATGACCCCAAAGCCAGAGACTGTAGCTGACAAAGCTACAGCTGAGAAGCCGGCACGTTGTGCTAAGGAGACAAACTCTTGTAACGTCCTCTCCTTGCCTCCAGGGTAGTGAGTCATAATGAGCCAACTGGCAGATGCTTCTTGTAGCTGCGCTGGTGTCAGGAACCACTGGCGCAATCAGATCCACCACGATCACCTTCCCGTTGTTCGGGAGAGCTTTGTGGCAGTTCTCTAGAATTGTTATGCAGTGATCGTCACTCCAGTCATGAAGTATGAATTTCATGAACAATGCTTCCCCACTGGGAATACTTTGGAACATGTCCCCTGCAACATGGTCCATGCCTTGATGGGGTGGAGCATTTTGTATGACATGGGGCAAGTCAAAATTGATCCCCTTGATCATTGGGTACTTGGAGGTGATTATCTTGAGGGTGACTCCGGTGCCACCTCCGACGTCGACAAGCTGCCCCAGGCCCTCAAAGCCCTTGTAAGCATTGACGATCTTCTTCATGATTATATTAGAGTGATTGAACATGGCACTGTTGAACACCTGACCGAACTTGTGATCCAT
The DNA here is from genome assembly GCA_035668315.1 of Drosera spatulata. Classification (NCBI taxonomy): domain Eukaryota; kingdom Viridiplantae; phylum Streptophyta; class Magnoliopsida; order Caryophyllales; family Droseraceae; genus Drosera; species Drosera spatulata. The sequence continues at coordinate 11,534 of JAOVYX010014761.1, forward strand.
GCTAGGGTACTCGAACGTGTTCGTCCCATGTGCCTTCTCGAAGGCGCTTCCTCCTTCGATGACCTGATCTTTGAGCTTGGACCAGCTATCCATGTAAACCCTGTCATGAGACAGGAAGAGGAGCGTGCCAAGGGATGTTCCATCTTCATCCCGGATCAGGTACTTGGATCCTGGCCCCAGACTGTACCTTCTTTCATGAACTGGCACTCTTACACTGTCATCATATTTTGTGATGACGGTGCAGGTGAGGATCGAGTAGGTTGTTAGCAGGCGGAGCATCCGGTCTAGCATGGCCGGTGCATCCGGGTTCTGAGTATTGACATGATTCGCTATCTCGGATGCAGGAATGGGCCTTTTGGCGCCCACTCTGGCGATGATCTCTAGCACATCTAGCTCATAGGCTACCTTCAACACCATGGGAAGGATGACGGAGTTGATCACTTCCATGGCATAGGCAAATTGATGCTCGTCATTGTTATTGTCGTTCGTGGTGGTGATGAGATTGTGCTGAGTAGCCAAGTGAGGCACCGATGTCTTTGGCAAATCCTGGAACAACAAGATATTAAGATGCGTTTGCCAAGATGAAAAAAGGTTATATATACAAGGTTTGTTTGGTCAGATTGAGGATAATATTCAAATTGCTGTAGCTTTGAGACTCATTTTGTTTCGGCATCATCGTCAACGTCATGACAGATTGGAATGACGTCGTCGTATTCATGTAACTGATTTCATTTGAGGGGATAAAGACTTGATTTGTTGTTGTTATCATTGTCAACGCCATAGCATAGAATATGATCGACTGATACTAGCACTCGATGGTCATCGTCCATCGACCATCCGTCTATTATAAAGGGAGACTTTCTTGCACGTTTTTCTAAATTTTTCCTTTTTGAAGTAATTTTTAATCTGCTACGGATACGCCTAGGATATAGTAATATTGTAGACGTCCGGACAAGAAATCGTCTTGCAGGGCTCTCTCTATTCCACACATACACGTTTTGACCCAATTTGTTTTTATAGCTTGATTTAAGCTGCATTCTAATTCTAGTCGTTTTCTTATGTAAATTTTGTATTTTTCTTATATCATCACTTGTTCATTATGTATCATAAACATCCGAGAAAGGGTGTGTGTGATCGACTTGAGAAAGCTTGTAAATCGACTTGAAGTCACTGATCTTTGAATCTGTTCCAACTTCCACGTATGTGTGATCGAGGATGTGGTTGAAAAGTCTCTCCCGATATATCCATGCAAAGGATAGTTAACTAGATTTGTTCCCTCTTTCTTTTACTCAGTCTCCAATACCAGATCAGTCATAAAAAACGGTCGGTTGGCTAACTCATTAAAATGGTGGGTGCCGTATCAATATGGATATCAAGACATATGGCCGACATAATTTGTGGAAAACCATAGTGTCACGGACGGGTTAAATTGCAAGGTTTGCATTACGGAATTGCCTAGAATTCTCTAGACAATTTCATATTTTTCTAGAGTTTTCTTGAGAACTTTAGGGTTCTCCGAAATTCTCTAAAATTCCCTAGAATTTGGTAGAATTCTCTAAAAAGTTTTTTGAGTAATCTTGTACATATGAAAAGAGTCTAGAAGACTCTGGTAGGTTCTTGAACATAGGAGAAGGATATGGAAGAGTCTAGATGGGCAAGTCTAAAACTCTCCATGGAGATGTATATAAAGGGATGCAAGGCTCATTTGTCAAACCATCCCACACCATCCAAACCATCCAAGTCATTCCAAACACCCTTGTAACCTCAAAGCCTTGTAATCTCCCAAGCGTTTTCAATACAAAGCTTGTTTCCAAGTTCCATATTCTCTTAACGTTCACAAACATCACATTTCGGTGACGAGTAGGCTGAGCTCAAGTGAAGGCGTGAATAACTTGAGTGTCGCACGGATTGCAAGAATTTAACCTCGTGACAATAGGGTTGGCTCCTTCGTCCAACCCTTTCCCTCCCTTTCCCTTTAAAAGAAAATGAAAATAAAATAAAAATCAGATCATTCCCTTTAAAAGAAAATGAAAATAAAAATAAAAATCAGATCATCGTGACAGAAATAAACGGAATATAGCCGCAGCAACAGGGCAGAAAAACAGGTAAAAAAACCAAAAAAGAAAATGAAAAAACTAAAATACAAAAAACAAAACGATTATGAGTGTCGCAGCAGCCTGCTTGCTGTAGCTGACGTTGCGGCCTTGATGCCATCCCAAATCAAAGGGTTCTGACAAAAATAACACGAAATCATTGTATGGACTACGGGTATTACACATTATTTGATCTCGTGGCACTGTAGTAAGTTTGGGCTTTTGAATGGATCTTATTCCTGGCCCATGATTTTGGGCCTCACAAGTTGAATTTGCATTACCAATGGCGGCAGTCTCCTATTCGGATTTGTTTGTGCTTTATTTCCATTCTAACCATTGTAATTTGTCACATAAAAAGTTATGAATATCCTCTAGATGAGGTTTATCAGTTCACATATGTTATGAATATCAAAACCTCACGATCGATGATTATAATCATCCGAAGGGGGGTAACAGCAGGTTTCGAAATCCACGATGCTTATACAAATCCATATAATCGTTTTGGTTTTGCAGTCTTCTTATGCATAGGCAACTAGTCCTCCTAATTCATAGCACACCGAGTTTCCCTAAGATCTAGACTACTAATTTTGTTGATCATATAGGTAAAAGTGGTCCTTTTTTCCTCTATTCCCTGTATTTTATGACATATAGCGTGTCTAAATGTCACGCTACTCTTCTTTTGACTTCCACATTTCAAATGCAAAACAGCACATTTTTTTTTTATCAAGAACTCGAAAAGTAACATTGCTTGGAACATTGCATACACGCATGCATGCCTAGCTAGTTCGATCTCTTTAATTGACGACCATAACTTTAACGACTATGAGGTTTAATTTCACTGTAATTGCCAAACTTATATATAATCATGGATGAAGTCATTTGTCTTGATTTAGCAACTTTAATATTCACGTTGTGTGTCTCGACACACCTATAATGACCATCGGTTTTTTCAGTTATAAACGATCAATTTTTTATAATGATATAAGCTCATGATTGTCAAGTGGAGTTGGCTCAGTGACAAAACGTTCTTCTCCTAATCTTGGATAAAAGGTTTAACATCCGAGGATATTAACAAACATCATCTCCATATAAAAATAGAGGAGTGTACATCTCTAGATAGTTTGTGACACTTGCAATTCAGAGTTGATCGATTTAAACAACTTATTTGGTATCAGGTGTGAGTCATAGTGAAGAACTAACATGAAATAGTTTGGTTCTGTTAACTAAAACTCAGCTTTTAAGGGAATCCCACCACTTGATATTAATTACATTTAGCCAATTGCTATAGATGAAAGTTGAATGTGTTACCTATATCTTAGAGGAAGGCACCAGATGAAAAGGAAACTCCCATCTAGCCATCATATTTTAGACTATAGGTAATGAGGAAATTGCCCTATCATGCCAATGGAGATTGTCCAAGGCTTCAAGCTCTTGTTTTCTCATTAATCCGTCCTCGATGAATAGGGATTTCTGTGAGGCCATAGCGATCAATAGCTAATCTAGTTGTGTCGAGTAATTCCTTCCAAGGTCGTCTATCGATGAACTTCATAAAAAGTGGTAGAATCCAATTTAAGGCATGCTTCATATAATTTGACTTCTAATTGTCTATGCCTTGATCAAGATCACAGAGCGACGGCCTCTTAGCGAAGAACAAAGGAAGGAAGAGAAGAAGGTGAAGCTCGGGTCACCTTTACCGGTATAAATCCAGGTACATACATGAGTTATATGACTTCTGTTTAACTTTTTGAAGTATTTGGCGATGTTCTTTGTTGGAGTTCAACTATATTTTCGTGCATATGCCAATATGATGAAATTCAAAGAGGCGAACCATGCAATGGAGAGTATGGAAAAGGAGTTGAAGATACATGCTAATACTCAATGAGATTCGTCGTATGAAACACGAACCGTTTGGTTTTGTTTGATCAAAACTAAACAACTTGTTTTAACAATCTCCAAGCTGGAGCAGAAGTAGAAACAATCAAATCTAATATTCTCTCTGTACTAAATGAATTAGAACCCGTTCACATGATATGAGATTTATGTGTGTGATTTTTATTAAAAAACCTTTTTTTTTCTTTGACTTGTGTGAGTGACAAATGAGAAAAAGAAAAAAATAATAATAATGGGATGAATTGATGTGATATAAAATAAAAAATTAAAGATGTTTAGATATTTTTATAGATTTTTTTTTTCAAATTTAAAAAACTATAATTTATTTGGGATATTCAATTATAAAATGTGTTATACTAATTATTTTGAAATAGAGAAAATAATGTATTTTAAAAATGTTTATAAGATCGAGTTTGAATTTGATATTGAACTATCAGACTTCAACTATATGATGACGTCACTCAATCAAGACATGACTTTTCATGATGGTTAGATATCAATCCAAATACTAAAATGATCATCAACCTTACCTAACTTCGTCCTAGTTCTTTTTGCATCAAACCATACAGCATGGTTACTAAAAAAACACATGCTTTCTCTATCCCATAAAAATTATATACGTATAAATATAAGTTTCATTTTCATATTGAATCATGTCTGATCGTCCCGTAATATGTATTAAGTTAAAATACGCAACTTACATAAATATTGATGTTTCACGATAAATTTTAAAAAAAATACGTTTGATCGTCGTTATACGCTTATCAAATTTTGCATCGATACATGTGCAAAGTCGAACTGTTTCATCATTTCTGGGACGAAGACAGTATTGTTGAAATGAGTTCGTTTTATACACGTAAACACAATTTTTTTTAAAAAATTAATTTTATATTCCATATAATTCAGCTAATCGATTTTTTTTTCTCTTCCTTTTTACTACTAGCTATGCCACACATCTATTTATCTATTTATAGATATAACGTTAATTTAGTGTTTCTTGATATCAAAGTTTGGTTTAAGTTAGTATCAAGTTTAGTTGGTCATGCATTAATAACACAATATTTATAATTTATATTTAATATACTTAATTTATAATATTTTTTATTATCTCATACATGTTGTTCCAATTTTGATATATATTTATTTTATGATTATAACATCATTAAAAGATAATAACTATTTAAATAATTTAATATCATAAAGATATAGAATATTCAAATAAATTTTTTTATATAATTTAAAATACATATATATAATTATCTATAATATTCTTATATATATATATATATATATATGATATAAATTAATATAATATGATATTATTATAAATTAGATTAACTACTTGTTACCGTGTCAGCGAACTATACTTCAATTATTATCAGTAGCACTTAGCCGTTGGCAATGCAGGAAGAACCGAGTCGATCACCGCAAATGGAAACCCTAGAAATTAGATCTCCAAATTCGCCTTCGTCTCCTCGTTCATGGCGAAATCTCCCGCCATTCTCCAGATTCGAGAACGGCGCCGCCACTTGTGAAGAATCACGATACTCGCCCTCGCCGTTTCCAAACCCTAATCGTTATCAGTCGCGTCCTCTTCACTATTCGATTCACAAATCGATACATTGATGACGATGATGGTGAATTTGGAGAATAGAAGAGATCGTGGCACGAGTTTTGCTTGTTTTGAGTGTGCATTGAAATATGATAGATCTATCACTATTGCTGGGAGATCGTTGTCTTTGACTCTTTGTTGTTCCCGTGGGAAATTTGGTCACCATGGTTGGTTGCGATGCGTTTCGCAGTCCGGCTCTTCGCAATCGATCTATCATGTGTGTTTTTCCTGGGAGATTGAGATTGAGTCTTCATCCGGTAATTTGATACTCTGTTTATATGCATAGTTGTGGTAGTAACAGATGAGTGCGTTTTGTATGTTTTGGCTAATTTTGCTATTGGACTTGTAACTATCATGGTTATTTATCCTCCGAGATGTTTACGGTTTTTGGTAGTACTGGTTTTCTTGGTGATCCTTTGCTAAAGGATTCACACTAACATTTGAACAAATCAAGCCTTTATCCCATCAAGTGGGGTCGGCTACATGAATACGACGACGTTATTCCTTTTCACAAGTCGTCATATTCATATTGAGAGATCCAACGGGACTTTTTACGTGTTGGCTGTCGGCTAACTAACACACAACCCTCATCATTTTATCCGGACTTGAGACCGGGTAGGGACGGAATAAAAATCCCCAATCTATGTAGATTTATTCACACTAACACTTATACCAACAAAAAACAATCACCCAGGATTCGCACTTTTAGGCGGTGCATGTTTCATGTTTGAATTCCGAAGTGCTCGTTACTCTTATATGTGTCTGTTTAGTGGTTGAATCCATGTGTCTGGTCTATAATCTGACTTCTAATTCTCTTTCCGTCTCTCTCGATGAGCAGGAACTGAGGCGTCCAGGAGAACATAATGAGAGCGGATTTGTTCCTTCGTTGCCTTTTGGCTATCTTTGCTTTTTGGAGGTTCATTTCAGTCGATGCTGAAGACCCATACAGATTATTTGAGTGGATAGTATCATATGGAACAATTGCTCCTCTTGGTGTTCCTCAACGGGTTGGCTTTCATAATCTTGTGCATCTTCCTCTTGCTTACTTTTTTTCCTTCCATTGAGTGTATAGGATATGTTGTATTCTCTTCCATAATTCATCTTCGATGAACATTAATTTTGTTCACCAATTGTTCTTTTAGGGTATTCTGATCAATGGAAAATTCCCTGGGCCTATAGTGGATTGTGTCACCAATGACAATGTGTTTGTTATGATCATTAACAAGTTGGATGAGCCCTTCCTCATTACATGGTAAGTACTCATGTTCTAATTTCTTGAGACTAAAGACCCAATCGTGTGTTAATAAGATTGTCGAACTCGAGATTAGATGAGTGATGGTACAAAATGTTCCATCATTTTCTGACTTCTATGTGGTTCTATCCGTCCATCACATTGTTGTGGCCCAACAGCCAAGTTCAGTCAAGCGAATATTGCACGCCCTCCCCCTCTCCCTTTTTCCTGGTTGTTTGCTGAGATGATTTTGGTATTATTATCGGTAGGAATGGAGTCCAACAGAGGAAAAGTTCATGGCAAGACGGAGTATTGGGAACCAACTGTGCAATTCCTCCCAACTCATATTGGACCTACAAGATGCAAGTTAAGGATCAGATTGGTACCTACTCATACTTCCCTTCAACCTTGATGCATAGAGCAGCAGGAGGTTTTGGAGCTTTCACTTTAAATAGGAGATCAGTGATTACCATTCCATACCCAGAACCTGATGGTGAATTTACCCTTATAGTTGGTGATTGGTTCAATACTGACTACAAGGTCGGTGCCCTCTTTTTGCTTAGCATGATTTTCATGTGCCAAGTGTGCTGCAAGACTTTCAATCCCTCTCAACATATTACACCTGTGACCTGTCATGAGTCTCATGATGCCCCTGTTTGGATGGTTGCACATATGCAGGTCCTGCAACAAACTCTGGACTCTGGGAAGCCTTTTCCGTTTCCTGACGGACTACTTATAAATGGGCACCAGAATTCTTCTGTCTTCACTGGTGAAGCAGGTAGGAATAAGCCCTTAATTATCTGCTTCCTTTATCTGCTTCAGTGAAGGGTGCTCCAAGGTAAATTTACACTATGATATTAAGGGTACTTACCGTGACCTCTCAGGGAAAACATACCTATTTAGGGTCTCAAATGTGGGACTGACAGCTTCAATCAACTTCAGAATTCAGAACCACGTGCTAAAGCTGGTCGAAGTTGAGGGTTCTCATACCCTTCAAGTAGAGTACGAATCGCTTGACATTCATGTAGGCCAGTCCATGGCATTCCTGGTCACCTTAAATGAAACGGCGAAGGACTATTTCTGTGTCGCCTCAACTCGTTTCACTAAGCCTATTCTAGTTTCCACCGCAATCCTTCATTACAACGGTTCCCTCACCCCTGCCTCTGGACCTCTACCTTCTGGTCCTACTTACCAAATTCACTGGTCAATGAAGCAGGCCAGGACTATCAGGTATGCAACATAGCATATCAGTCACTCTATTTGTCGCATTGATAAGTGTTTGTTAGAATGATCCTTGTTTGCTGCCCAAATGCTTGGAATTTGATCGTCCGCTTTACTTCTTGTGCCTGTGCTTTCTCTCATACAGATGGAATTTGACAGCCAATGCAGCAAGGCCGAACCCTCAAGGTTCATACCATTATGGGACAATAAACGTGACAAAAACTTTCATATTTGAAAACTCTGCAACGAGTATTGATGGGAAACTGCGGTATGCTGTTAATAACGTATCTTACGTCAACCCTGCGACTCCATTGAAGCTTGCTGATTACTATAATATTTCGGGTGTCTTCAACCTGAGCACAATTCCAGATAATCCAATGCCTCAACCTGCTAGGCTTGGCACGTCTGTTATTGGAACTACTCTTCATGACTTCGTTGAATTCATCTTCCAGAATAATGAAAATACGATTCAATCTTGGCACCTCGATGGCTATGCTTTCTGGACTGTGGCGTGAGTCTTCCCTACTTTGCTTTTCAATCTTTATGTGTTCTGATTGTGGAATCATTCATCTGTATGATTCTGGTGGTTGTTGAGTTTGATTCAGACATTACAGGGCATAGTATGGACTTCTTACGCATTTTAACATAGCTATGAATTGTGAATACTGAACTGGAAATTATATTCATTAAAATGTAGTCATTTGAAACTTACCTAGGTTGAGAATTTTTATTCCGTCCCTACCCGATCCCAAGTCCGGATAAAATGGTGATGGTTGTGTGTTAGGTAGCCGACAGCCAACACGTACAAAAGTCCCGTTAGATCTCTCAACATGAATAAGATGACTTGTGAAAAGGAATGACGCCGTCGTATTCATATAGCCGATCCCACTTGATGGGATAAAGGCTTGATTTGTCGTCGTTGTAAAATGTAGTCATTTGGCGGGAAAGATGCTCAATCGGTTTTTTTTTTTGTTTAATTTTTAAATCGAAGGATCTTTCTCATGCTTTTTAATGTGGATTGGCAAGACGTTATCTGCTCGCTGTCATCAATAAACTTGACTGAAACCGCTCGGTTTGATGATTTGTTATATCCTTCCACTAAAATGAATGTACCTTGAAACTTGAAACATTTCAGATTTGGTTATGGTCAATGGAATCCTGGCATGAGGAAACGCTACAATAAGGTGGATGCTCCTGCAAGATACACAGTCCAGGTAAACAATAAATCTTCCTGTAATATCGATTCCTTAGTCCGAATGACCATGAAATTTCACTACTGGGATATTCTTGTCGATTAGCTGAGCCGTCTTCAAGTTTTAAACCAATGTCAACACCCCCATCCCATGCGTAACGTTCCTTAGTGTAGAACATGTTCGAGGCACCAGTTATTCTCATAACGTGTTGGAAATGTGTGAAAATCGGCATTTCTTTTCAGGTGTATCCAAAATCATGGAGCGCAATACTGGTATCACTAGACAACAAGGGTATATGGAATTTGAGGTCGGCGATCTGGCCTAGACAGTACCTTGGACAGCAACTGTATATTAGAGTTTGGAACGAGGAGCAGAGCCTATACACGGAGAATGACATTCCTACAAATGTCCTGAAGTGTGGTAAAGCTGTGAACTCCTAGTTTTTGTCTCGGGTGCTGTTTTTTTCTTTCTTTTTTTCTTGATTGTTCCCTCTTATATAACTATGTTAGAGTGATTTGATACTGCCGGGAAAATAGGAGTTCGAGTTAAGGTAATAGGAGAAGAAACCTTGTACAATTTGTGCTCAGGACTAGTCGAAGACTGTAATAAAAAGCTTTCCATATTCCACCTTTGAGCGTTTTTCTCATATGAACTCTTCTGATATGGTTTTTCTATCTCGGCTTCGGCTTTTGCTTCGTCACAGTAATTAACACTTAAAGCTGTTATTTTTTGCACGTTCTTTTTCTAGTCTAATTTACGGGCTCGTTTGTGGTGGACCTGGCTCGACTATCGGCTTGCCGGCCTAATCTTAGCCGACCAGGTGCGGTTGTGGCCCTGTTAACTTGTACAGTTGCCTTCCTGCGATTTTGGTTTCATGGTTTATAAAACAAACAATGTCGTTATCATGCTACCGCCTTCTTCGACAAGTTTGTCATCATTATTGAATAGATCTGATGAACCATCTCTGATGATGAAATAACGACAAAAACAGTCCTGATATTTTGAAAAGTTTGTAGGCATTTGTATTTTTGGTTCTTGATTCTTTTATTGGTTGAGGGAAAGCGAAGAGGATGATGTATTCTATGATCACATGGCATGACAATGCAAATCATAGACTATACCTCCCGATAAATGCAACAAGTTTCAGATTAAAAGGTGCTTATCTACCATCGCGATCATGCTACAATCGTACTTGAAAGTTATAGCCACGAAGCTATCTAACATCCCAATCATGTTATCGGAATCATGTTTCTGATTGTTATACTAGCAGCTAACATGACGAAATTAAGCATTTTTAGCATGATCAGCTCTGTTTTCTGTGCCCATGGTCAATAAATTAAAGCAAGCCATAAAATTCTTCCACGAATCATTCAATAAATAAATATCCTTGACTTCGTACGTATATGCAAGCGACGCCTAAGCGAATTCCAATTTTCAATTCAAGAAAAAAAATGGCACATTTGTGATCAAAGAGATTATGAAGAAGCAACAAAAGCACTTTGTGTTGGTTCATGGATCATGCCATGGGGCATGGTCTTGGTTCAAGATCATACCTCTCCTAGAGAAGGCCGGTCACCGTGTCACAGCCATCAAGCTGGCTGCGTCCGGCATCAACATGAAATCCATCGATGATCTGAGTACCTTTCATGATTATGCCGCCCCGCTACTTGAGTTTCTTGAGGGGCTTGCGCCTGAGGAGAAGGTTGTGCTTGCTGGGCATAGTTCTGGAGGCATTTCTTTGGCCTTGGCCAGTGAGTCTTTCCCTCAGAAAATTAAAGTTGCTGTCTATGTTGCAGCATTTATGCCTGATAGCGTACATGAGCCCTCCTATGTTCTAACTCAGGTAATTCTTATCATCGAATGAACTATTCTACGTATTATGTTTTAGTTTGTGGAGCTTAATTTGAGCCTATATGTTATAATATCACGAAGTCAACCATTCTGCCAGCATTGGTGCTTAATTGCATATCAACTCTACTCTGGCCTTATTCATCTGGATATTCATGATCATCCATTTGGGTCAAGTGTCACTGAAAAAGACGGCCTGTGCTATTTTTAAACAAGCAAACCAGCTGACGTATAATCTCGACAGTATTATTGACATGATATGTGTTGTGAATATGTGATCAGCATGCATCACTCTTAGAAGAATTAGAGGAAGGATGGTTAGATACCGAATTCATATGCAATGGCGATCCTACGGAGTCTCCAACGATATTCATGTTTGGACCCAAAGCCATGGCTTTGCAGCTATATCAACAGTCTCCACCGGAGGTAACTATTCCGACAAACAGCAAACAGAAAAAAACAGTATATACACAATGATTCCGTCCAATTCAAAGAAGAATACATGAAGAGAGTGACATAACTTGCTTGTTTTGTTTTGCTTTGTTTGTTTTTCACAGGATTTGCTGCAGGCTGAATTGCTAAAGAGGCCAAGCTCGCTGTTCGTTAGTCATCTATCCAAGGCAGACAAGTTATCAGAAACCCGATATGGATCTGTTGGCTAGGCGCGTTTATGTCATATGTACCCAAGACCGGATAATTCCTGTCACTTTTCAGCATTGGATGATCGAGAATGGAGGGGCAGCCGAAGTTAAAGAGCTCCACGGTGCGGATCATATGCCCATGTTCAGCATGCCGCAACAATTGTGTGATTGATGTTCTTGTTAGTATCGTGTCTACATATGCATAAACTCGCAAGTCATTTACAGTTAAGTTCACAATAATGTCCTCTTTTGTTGTACTTCTTATGGAACATATCACAAATCGATACATCTTATTAGTATTTCCAAGATAGATTTTGAGAGGTGCAAGGTATTGTGCAAAACTATAATAAAGATGAGTTTGTACAAATCTATCCATTGAGATTCAAATAAAAAATAATAATTCAATGATAAATAATTTTTTTCTTAATATTAAGATCAAGAATTCGATAAAATTACATACATCATTTTATTGATATATTGCATTGACTTTAAAATTTGATGTCTTTATAATATGACTAACCTGATTGACTTATACAAGTGAATCGCTTTTTTTTTTTTTTTTTGGGGTATGGGACAAGTTTTTATGAATTAAAATCGGTCTCAAAACAATTGACAATAAAACATTGCAATTGAATAGCGAGCAATGACGGAGTTATGAAAATATGTTGGCCCAGTGATCTCCGGTTCCTCTTGCCCTCACTTTCCAGGGCTTTCTCAATCGATGGCGACTCATCACCGATCTTTGAATCTCTCAATCGCACTCAAATTTTAGGGGAAACTGATACGCCGAATTATGCGACGAAGAATATTCGATCACATCTTCATCACAATTCAATTGCTTCTAGCGATCGCATGTTACAGGTTTGATAGAAACTTTATTGTTTTGATTCAAATCGTCGTTTTCGAGATGCGTTCGAACTCTATATGCTGATTGGTGAGCATTTTTGCACGAATTACTTTTGATGATGTTGTGGCTTCGAAAGTGGTCCAGTGGATAACCTAGTATTTGTAATCGACAAATTGATAAACGCTAGCGTATGGCGAGATTCTCTATTTAGCGTAATCACCTCGGGAGGGTTTCAATGCCAAGTTGACGATGATCCTGTCATTGATATCTTGATCATAGTTTCAGTTCTCGACGAAAATAAACTCTAATGATTGAGTATCCTTCTAAGTAAGGTTCGGTGTGTCGCCTCGGAAACAGACCCTAGTCTCTAGCAATTATCCTTCTAAGTTCGGTCATTGAAGCTTCTATGTGTCCGAGACTGCTATGTTCTTTGATTAAAGGGCTACTTTGTTGGATTTGGTGTTGAGCTTGATACGAGCTAACTTCATTTTCGTTGGTACTAGATGAACTGTGGTCCTTGTTGGAGTTCTTGGTTGATCTGCCGTCTTGATCGTGTAACATTTGTAATGCAAATGTTACTTGATCGTGTATCTTGGTTGAATGTCTCACTTCTGGGACATCTAGACACCTTAATCATAAGTTTGTGGCGCTTCCCACCTATTTTTAGTTATCTTGTCACTGACAGATAGTTTTGGTATTAGCATTTGCAAGTTGAATTTCGTACTGCAGATGTTTCTGCTGGAGCTTCGTTCGGTCATCCATTTTCCGATACATTGGTGTTACATCAACCACCAAGCCGTAGATCTACAATGTAGATCTTGCTGTAAGTAACTCCTTATCAGAAAATTCATTCTAACATGTCGCGGTGTGAATTTAGCTACTGCCATGTTCTTCTTCTTCATCATCGCGTGTTTCGGATAACCAATCAAATATAGTCCTGCAATCTTGCAGGATTAGGATAAGGTGATAGCGGCGGATCAACAGCATTTGGGTGCGGGTTATGTGGCGGTTTTCACGACAGTACAAGGTACATCTCACAAACCGGAATCTATTTGGAGAATTATTTATATGATGATGATCATCATTCAACCTCTTCTTTTCTTTTTGCATCCATAGTCAGTGGAACAGATCGTAGAATTAGTAGCAGTACAACCATTTTACCAACCCACGCAAACTCGCTTTCCAAACAACTTCTATTCTAATCCTAACTTTCCTAAATGACATCTTGAAACAGAACATATCCCTGATTTAACCTACAAAACAAAAACACAAAGTGGAACATTGTCACTTGAGCCCATTTCCTGGTGTGGAAATAGCAAGTTCAGGCCACGCAGGAGAAGAGAAGTATACACTGCCGCCACTACCAAGGAATCCGTTATCCGCACCACCACTCTCCATCTGCCACGTGTTCCCACGGTGACCATCTCCGCCCGCGGCAACACCTGCAGCAGTGGTAGCCTGACCGCCAAGTCCTCCGTCACCACCTAGGTAGCCAAGTTCAGGAAAAGCCCACACATTCCTCCCTATCCCAAGTTCCTCGAGTCCGCTGGACTCAAGCCCAAGTCCAAGTCCAAACCCACCGAGACTCAAGAACCCGCCCGCTGGCCCAGCAGCATGTCCTAGCAGGGACGTGAATCCCCCAGCCAACCTGGTCGCCGGCTTCAGCAAAACATCTCCAAATGGCCCTCCGCCGGCACCAGAGAGGGATACAAACAGTGGCGTTGACGGAATGGGATCAAGGGCCGATGACACAGCGGCGGGGGATGAAGAGAAGGAGCCAAAACAGGTGGCTGATGATGATGATGTGGTTGTGGTTGTGGTGGTGTCAGGGGAGGAACAAAATGTGTGGGAGAAAGAGCGGGGGCGTTTAGCCGTCTTGCGACTGCTGCCGCCGACGGGGATGTCGCGGAGTGTGCCTCCGCGTGTCCAGTAGCGGCGGCAAGACTTGCAGAAGTGGCGTGGCTGGGAGAAGTTGTAGTTGTTGTAGTAGCAGAACTTGGTGTTCGTTGAGTCGCAGCGTGGGCACGGCAGCGGGTCCTGATCGGCCGGTGGAGGAATACCCATGTGGTGGGCCTTGGTGGCGGTTGCTGCCATGCTGGTGGCGGTAGTGGTGATGGTGGGTCGCCTATCTGTGGTGGTTTCTGGTGGCATTTTGGTCTTTGGGTGTGTTTGTTGTATGAATAAATGGTGGTTTTGGTTTGTTTGCTGTTGAGTGGTTATTTGGTTTGAAAGGGATGCCTAGGGGCTGGGATTTATAATTGTGGTTTGAGAGATGTGGCTTGGGGAGAAGTGCAGTGCAGGGAGAGATGAGTAGCTGCTGGTGGTGATGTTGGGATTGGGTTCTGATTGTGTCTATGGAAACGGGGCACGCCAACTCCGCACTGTACTTGCACAGTCTGCTCATACTTGCCTCTCAGTTTTTGTTGTTTTCGTGTGTCTAAACATTCATTTTGAAAAGCAAAGCATGTTCTAGTTTTTGCTACTTTTACCAGGTTTGTCATTGGAAAACATGTTACGTTTAGGGATACAGTTTTATGAGGAGTTAATGATATGCAGATCCTCAAGACTGTCTTCGTATCATGTCGATATAGTGAAGTTGGTTGGTTCTTGATCTGCAGGTCTACATGATAAGCAGCGTGCATGGTGTGACATGGAGTTCACTTTTATCTTGAATGAGCTCATGGTCGTGAAGCATGGATTCAACGGATGTATTGAATGGTCGCTATGATCATTGTTCACAACGTTACACATCAACGACTCCAAACAGATGAAGGATGAGTAAAGGTACAAGATGGATCAGTACTTATACAAGGAGATGCTAATACAGTTAATCTTAATATTCTGTCTCCTGGACCATAATCACCCATTAAATCGCACCATTTACACCACTTCTGTTTATTTGCTGGTGCCCCTGCATGCCCCTGTTTTAGGGATCATACTAGTGAGATTTGTACTCTCTCTCAGGGGGGCTCTAATTGCTCTGAACAGGCAAAGCTCCAAGGCGGCTCATTGCAACTGTTGAACAGACGACGACGACGACGACCAAGAAGTCACAAGAAAACAAATTTTATTGGAGAAAATAGAGCAAGAGCAGAGGTGTGATGAGTGATGGGTGATGTAGTGGTGAGACATAATGATGATGTTGGAGTAGCGTGGGCGAGCTTTTCTGTGTGTTGGGAATCCGTGGGTATATGCGCCTATATGGGGAGAGGAGAGCGACGGATCGCGTCATGCCCAGAGGATTCCCTGCTGCTCTCTCCACTACTGTTCACTGGGTACGTAGTTTGCTGACCCTTGCTGGACCTCAACAAGCCTCAGTTGAATTCGAATAACTAAACTCAGAGGTTAACCCTAAGTATTATCCGAAGGATTTACTACTACTTTAGTATGAAATGGCCCTCGTCAATTGCTACAAACGTATAGCTCATCTTGTTCGAAACGCGATGAGTTTCTGCTTTCTATGCTAATACTTACATGCTTATAGAACTTGTGTAAGCAGTAATCGAAGATTATGTGACAAACCTGCACAATCTATAGACTCAATGCTGAAGGCCAAAATGAGGTGATTAGTGGTGGTCCTGTTTTCCCTCCTGTGAAACCGGTCAAAGTACTTGCTTGTCTAAGATTAAACGTGACGGACAACACCCTGCGGTATCCCCAGCTTTCGTGCAACATCTATACTGATCGTGTTTCTGTCCTACGGTGTGTTGCTAATTGGTAGTGGTCACGGGTAGAAATAGTACTAGAATGGAGCTGATGAGTGCCCAGCGGGAGATCGAGGAGGAGGCCGAAGATTGGCGTGGGGGGAGGAGGACATCAGGGAGTTTCAGATCTGACGGCATGACAAGTCTCTGTCGACACTAGGCAGGCAATTGATCTGATCACCGACGATCTTGATATCCATTCCCTCTTTGGCCTTTGGTATTTTTCTCAGTCACCGGCAGCATATTTCTGACATGATGACAGGTTTTGTCTCCTTTCTACCCTTCTCCTCACCCCATCGTCATCACCCCTCATGCCTATTTTCCCATGTTAATCAGGTCTTTTTTTCGTTTTTTTCTTTTTGTTCGTTTGGTTCTGTGTTTTCGTCTTGTTGTGTATTGGAATTCTGTCCCCTGCAAATTGATGCCTCCCAATATTCGTTTCCTTCCCTCTCTCCGCATGCTTTCCCTTTTTTGACTGTACATTCTCTGGCTCGTCGGTCACCTGCCTGCCTTCTCAGCTTCTAGTTGTCACGGAGATAGATTTTCGTTACTCATGCGACACTCAAACTATTCATTCCTTCGCTTGAGTTCAGCCTTATACGTCATCCAAAGGTGATGTTTGAGAACGCAAGAGAGTTTGGACTTGGAAACAAATTTGTATTGAGCATACTTTAGAGCTTACAAATCTTTGAGCTTATAAGAATGTGATGTCTTGGAATGACTTGGGATGAGATGAGATGCCTTGGTCAAAAGCCTCATCCCTTTATATACAACTCCATGGAGAGTTCTAGACTTAGCATCTTGACTATTTCATATTCTTCTCCTCATAAGAACATACAAGAGTTTTCTAGACTCTTCCTCCTTCATCCTATGTACAAGAACTCCCCAGAAAACGCTTCCTAACTCTAGGAAATTCTAGAGAATTCCGGAGAACCCTAGAGTTCTCAAGAAAACTCTAAAAAAGTATGGAATTATCTAGAGGAATGTGGAGAACTCTAGACAATTCTTCAAATCGAACCTCTCAAATTAGCCCGTCCGTGACATAATGCTAGCCTATAGGGTGCCTAGCTATAACGACTATTGTGACTTGCGAAACAACTTCTTTGATTCCATCTTCGGGTTATCTCCTTAGCTTTGGTCCTGTCTGGACCATCAGCCCATGTAATGTAGTCAGGTACTTCCGGCCCAATAAATTGGCCCGCATTTCTTTTCTGAGTTAGCTCTCTCTTTGCTGTGAGCTGGTTCATAATGAAAGAGTGAATTTGAAATCCTTTTGAGACGCAGTAAAACTAGACCTCTGAGACGACACAAACTAAGTGTATCCCGGAAGTCGTCCTTTAGTCGTTGATCACGTGGTCTACCTCCTTGCTTTTCCTCATTAAACGGGATCTTGATGCACTCCTTGAGAAGGAGGAATCATATTGGGGCCAACGAGCTCGATTGACATGGATCCAAGAAGGAGATCAGAATACAACGTTCTTCCATCAACACGCTAATAGGCATAGACAGAGGAATAATATAATCGGGCTCGAGGATGACGAAGGCAAAACTTTAACGACGAAATGAGAACAAACATCATAAGCAAAACCATCAGTAAAGGTTCACTAATCTGGTGCGCAGAGGGAAGGGGGGAATTCACAGTCAAAATCTGTATATCGCCTAGCCTATGAAGATAGAATGAGGGGCTCCCACTATCAATCCCAAACTGGAGCCAGTTATGGCACATCCATGCCCCACTGAAGAAGAAACACTTCATGTGGAGCAAGGGCATGCAGCATATCATGGGGTTAGAATTTCACAACGCGTACGCCACTCAAGTTACTCACTCCTTCACTCGAGCTCAGCCTACTCGTCATCCAAAGGTGATGTTTGAGAACATAAAAGAGTTTGGAGTTGAAAACAAGATTGTATTGAGAACAGTTGAGAGTTTACAAAGCTTTGAGAGTTTACAAGAATGGAATGTCTTGGATGACTTGGGATGAGATGAGATGCCTTGGCCAAAGGCTTAACCCCTATATATACCACTCCGTGGAGAGTTCTAGATTTGATATCTAGACTCTTCCATACTCATCTTCTCCTTAGAACATACACGAGTCTTCTAGACTCTTCTCCCTACATATTTACATGGAATTCTCTAGAGAATTCTTCCTAACTCTAGAAAATTCTAGAGAATTTCGGAGAATCCTAGAAAAGTATGGAATTGTCTAGAGAAATGTGGAGAACTCTAGACAATTCCTCAACGCGAACCTCATAAATTAGCCCGTCCGTGACATACTCTTCCACCTATGTCGCGAACGTCCTCGTTGCGACGCTCTCGTATGGCTTGATCCCTTCCTTAGGTCGTCGCGATGAGCCTTCGAGCTCCCATCTTGCCGTCCTGGAGGGAGTTCCTTCCCGTGCTCCTTCGGCAAAACTTGTGAGATCTTCTTTGGCACCTCCTTTGCCGCGTAAGAGATCTCTCCTTTCTCCAAGTGAGTAGGTTCCTCACTTTTGCTTCCCTTCAAGAGTTGCATGGTTGCGATCTTCCTCGGTTGAGCTTTCTTTGCTCGTCGCACCATCGGGACCACGCAAACTCCATCATCCTTTGCTATGTGTAAAACGTTAGCGAAGAGGATTGATATCGCCTTCACACCCTCGATGAAGTCGATGCCAAGCACCAAAGGATAGTCGTCCATTAGAACGACCGTGAGATCCACCGATCCCTTCCAATCGCCAATGCGAAGCCGTACTCCACGGGCCACGCCATCGATTGGTCCAGCCTTCGAGTTCACCACCTTGAGCATGCCTTGCTTTTTGTCGACTCGAAGTCCAAGTCGCTTTGCCTCTCCTCGCGAGACAAAGTTATGAGTTACCCCGGTATCCACCAAGGCATGAGTTGTGTGCGATCCGATCACCGCATCGACGTACATCACCCCTTTCGATGAAGACTTTCCCTCCGTGGTCTTCACCGCATTAGGGATCCTCGATGAAGACTTCTCCTCCGTGGTCTTCATCGCGTTAAGGATCCTC
>JAOVYX010014762.1:0-30820 GCA_035668315.1 Drosera spatulata
CATGGATGTCTTCCAGAGTGTGGTTAGGTTCGAGGCAGAAGTTGTTGCAATGACTGCAGCACTTCTTGGCAGTAAAGGAAAGGCTTCTGGGGGACAAATCTGTGGGAATATGACATCAGGAGGTACTGAGAGTATACTATTGGCTATCAAGTCATCACGCGACTATATGAAAGCCAGGAGGGGTATAACAAGACCAGAAATGTGTGCCTAAATATTCTCGTCTTCTTTTCTATTTCTTTTGTTTGATCACACTATGCCTTCTTCAATACTAACATGCCTTGTGTTTACTTGTTTGTGTTATGTAGGATTATCGCTGAATCTGCCCACTCAGCTTATGATAAGGGTGCACAATATTTCAATATTAAGATTAGGCGTGTACCTGTGAATTCGGAATTCAAAGTTGATGTAAAAGCTGTTAGAAGATGCATTAACAGAAACACTATTCTGGTAGGTTCTGGATCCATTTGTTTTGTTTTGTTTTTTTCCCTATTTTTTTCTTTTTCAATGATGTGCTCTCCAGAAGATGTTCTTCATAATCTAAATTTTGTTGTTAGCTAGATTGTTGGATCTGCTCCTGGGTACCCACATGGCATCATCGACCCAATCGAGGTACTTCTTTTAAGCCTTCGTGTAGATTCTCTACTTTCAGTCCAACTGAAGGTCTTTTAAATTTCTTATTTATGTTTACAGGAGCTTGGGAAATTGGCCTCAAAATATGGGGTTTGCTTCCATGTAGACCTATGTCTTGGTGGCTTTGTGCTACCTTTCGCACGGAAACTCGGGTATGGCTTCATGTGCTTGTTCTGATTTGTGTTCTGCAGCAGCTTGAAACTTATCACCTGCTGGAGATAATGGAGCTTGCGTTATCGTAAAATCTGCTCACAAATTAGCCTATTGACTTCCCTCTTGCAAATAATTTCAGGTATGCCCTTCCTCCATTTGATTTCACGGTCCAAGGAGTTACCTCAATATCAACGGATGTCCACAAATACGGGCTGGCTCCAAAAGGAACCAGTGTAGTACTATATCGAAATCATGAAATCAGAAAGGTACTTTTGCAGCAATTTTTTTCTTTTTTGGACTGGCTTTCTTTTCGGCTGTTAAAGTGAAGTCAGTAGTCACCACGTCTTACCTCAAGATTTTTACTGATGAAAATTTTGGTGATATAAGCGCGCCTACTGCTAAATGTTGGTCTTAGGCGCTGTTGCCAGCTGTAAATGCTTTTACTATATATGCTGAGTTGAATGACATTGCCCAGATGTGAATAATTTGTTGGGGTTAGTTCTAAAGACTAAAAACATCTCCATGACAACTGACAAGCACACTTCAACTGTTTACTGTTGATAGCAATCATGAGGCTTGGCTAGTTCTAATATTTTTAAACTGATGCGCACCTGTGCAGTTTTGTGTACCAAAATTCTGAAGTCGATGTTTCCCTGTACACTAATTTGCTTTGATTCACATTCTTTCCCCTTGTGCATGATCTGTCGCTCTTGTGGATTACCTTCAACAGCATCAATTTGTGGCAGGTAAGTTTTGAAGACTACTGTTTTTTAGTTTTAGCGTGACAATAGTAGCTTATAAAATGTCAAATCTCAAATCTTTGCAAGTGGGGGAATCAAAGTTTATATTGAAAACTGCAAAAATATTTTTCTGGCACAAAACAGAAGCTACTGTTTTTTTTTTTTTTTCTTTCTCCAAACCTTCTGCAATTAGGAGTTACTTAGTTGCATTTTCCACTTTGAGGTTACTATATGCTGTTTGAACTGTTTTCTAACACATACTCATGGTTTAAGTAATGCCTCATTGGCTTTTATTGTGCGCCTGCTCTGCTTCAGTGACGGAGTGGTCAGGTGGTCTATATGTTTCTCCTACCATAGCTGGAAGCAGGCCAGGCGGATTGATTGCTGGTGCCTGGGCTTCGATGATTTCCTTGGGACTAGAAGGTAGATTTCAACACTTCCGCTTTGGTTAGAGTGATCAGTTTGGATGCCCGGTATATCAGCTCTGGAACTAATGATTCTTGCTGAAATTTCGGCAGGGTACTTGGAGAACACCAGACAAATCATGGAAGCATCAAAACGTATACAAAAAGGGTTTGTGTCCTGTGAATTGTAGACTTCTGAATCCTTTCTTCCTTACTAGCCAGAACCAATTAGAAGTCATAAGAATTTTTGACACAGGGTGAAGGAAATTCCTGAACTGTTCGTCATTGGAAAGCCGGACATGACAATTGTAGCTTTTGGCTCTGATGTTGTCGACATATTTGAAGTCAACGACGTAATGTCATCCAAAGGATGGCATCTGAATGCCCTTCAGAGACCTAACAGGTGTGTTTCCTAGACTGGGATTGAGTATAACCAATATTGTACTTGGAACTGCAAACTGTGTTTGAAGCATAACCATCCTTAATCAAACTGACTTCCTTTTCAATCCAATGTTTTTCATGTATCAGCATCCATATTTGTGTGACTCTTCAACATGTACCTATGGTCGACGAATTCCTAAAAGATTTAGAATCATCTGTAAAAACTGTAAGTTCTGAAAAACTAGCCCTTTCTTGACTATCCTGTTTTGCAGTAGCACATTGGCGTTGTCTGCATGCTCGTTGGAGTAGAATACTTGTATAACACATTGCTTTTTCCCATGTCTACTTGTTTATACATTTATTTTCTCTTTGTTATGTTTATGAAAGGGTGAATGATGATCTACATCATCAACCAGTGCATTATATGGAGCAAGTCAGTGCTCTTGTTATTCGTATTTGCTGATACATTGGTACATATACCGTTCAGGTAAAACAAAATCCTGGCCCAATGAAGGGAGGGCTAGCGCCGATATATGGTGCTGCAGGAAGAATGCCGGATCGAGGCATGGTCGGAGAGTTACTGGTAGAACTGATGGATGGCACTTGCTGATGAACATTCATTTTGAAACTTCGGGACACACCTACACATACTTTGTTGTACCAATTCCAGATTGTACTTTTAAAGAAAACAAATGATTCAACACATTACTGTCAAAGGAATCATAGTGTGATGTATTGAAAGTATGAAGGTGCGTGTGTACATGAAAGGCAAAGAAGTTTTTGGTTGAACTAATCTGGATTATTGATACCAAAACAATCAATGGATGGCTATGATGAAATTGCGATTACTCATGCGCTGTGAGAGTGTATATGATTATCTATGCTTGCTTTTGTAATGTATAATTGTATTGATTCATATCTTTTTATTGTTCGGACATCCATATTGATCTCCTGTCATGATGACAATGTTCGATCTTGATCTTTTAATCGGAACAAGCATTTTTGGCAATGGTTCTTAAACTCACACTTATGTTCCCAAAAGAAATGTTAATTTGATGATTAATTTCTGAATGGTTCTTAGACTCGTCTGGATTGTGAGAGTGTGTCAACAAAAATATTCAATCATTAAACTTCTGAAAGATCTACATCATAAATCTTGAATTAATTCTAATTCACTGTAGCAAGTATGGATAATTTAATAAAAGATAAAGTTTATCGTCGTATATGGCGCAATAAAACGAACCGAATTCAAAATTGATTGTTAGTCATCAACACCAAGGTCTCCTGGTAATTAGGATCTTTGTGACCATCTAGAATAGTGATCAATATCAGGACACTAACTGTCCAGATGAGTTGTTATCAATGAATAGCTATGATGAAATTGTTACTACGCACGCATTGTTATGTGTATGTGATTATCTATGCTTGCTTCTGTAACGTGAAATTGTATCGATTCATATCTTTTTTTGTTCGGGATATCCATATTGATCTCCTGTCAGGATGACAATGTTAGAGTTGATCTCAGAACAAGCAATTTTGGTAACGGTTCTTAAACTCACACTTAAGTTTTTAGAAGAAATGTTGATTTGATAAGCAATTCGGAACGGTTCTTAGACCCATCTGGGTTGTGAGTGTGTGTACATCATAAAAGAAACCAAATTTTCAACAAAAGCATTTTAATTGTTAAACTCATTAAACTTCTGAGAGATCTATCTTCATAATTCTCAAATTAATTCTGATTCATTGTGACAGATATGGATGATTTAATAAAAGATAAAATTCACCGACGTATATGATGCAATAAATCGAACCGATCTCAAATTTGATTGCTAGTGATCAATACCAAGATCGTCAGACAATAAAAATCTCTGTGACCATCAAGATTAGTGATCCAAATCAGGACACTAACAGTCCAGATGGATTGTTATCTTAGCAATGCCCAGAATCCCAATCCTTCAGTTTGGAGTAAAGAATAGCGCATACTTGTCCAAACAAATCTTCACTCTTAAGTGGAGTAATAGTAATGGTCCAGTCCAATTCCTAGCTTTTAAGCATTGAACATCAACAGGTAGGTAACAATGGTGATTGTGCCGCTACCAATCCATCTCTAACCAAGCTCACAAGTGATTGAACCCAGACATCCCTAAACTTTACTTTCTTTTACGCCGGAATCTAATCCACGCTAACACCAAACGCAATATCGTAAATGATGTCTCGCCATTTAGAGAAAGCACGTTGATCACTAGGTACATATGGATATTGTCGACCCTCAAAACATTGCCCTCATTTGATCGCGATTCTATGTTTCTCGACATAAACAACATCTATACGCTTATTTTTCCTGTAATAGGTTCCTCTGATATTTCTAAAAAGGTAGTGAATATGATCATATGACATTACTCACTACCCTTCAATTTAAGCAAAGTTTATGAAAAGGGTCCAGTGGAGAACTTTAATGAAATGAAGACAGTACAGTTGAAATTGTACTGCACTTTGTCCTCCACAATTAAGAGGACGAAGAAACCCAGTGTGGATTTAAACACAAAGCTGTGTAGGATCGATAGATTGTAGTCGTACTAGGCAAACCGTATAGGTCGCTCATTTTTATTTATTGGGTTCTTTTACACTTGGACGGCGCTTTTGGTCTAGTGGATAACTCCCAGTCACCGAGTACCCTTAAAATTATTGGGAGACACCATTTAAGGACACTCCAGTCCCAACCATTACTATTGAGCTAAATACTTCGATCATAAACAAAATGAAAAGACGAAATATACATAATCTGATGGTTCCAAGCACGATATAAAACCGACCAAGGAAAAGCTCGATATGGGATGGGCCGATGGGCGATGACTTCGCATTGACGATGAAGACATTGGTGCTAATTGTAGCACCCCTCGATGAGGCTTATGTACTCGACTTGAGTTTGATTCCTCTTTCATCGTCTCTTTGCAAAAAGGAATCAGAAACCCAATGACCGAAAGCCAAAACAAAAGCAAACGAATTCGCATCTTTGCCTACGCAATACAAAATCAACTGAAAAATGACCAGAAAGGACTACCTAAACCCAACACTCATCTAATAACCTATGTTTTTCTTTTTTCCATTCAATCAAGCAATCGTTTCATTTTTCTTCCCAAAACATAAACCCCAAAATTTCAAATCCAAAATTTCAAAAGGGACGACAAAAATCAGAAACATAAAATCCAAACCAAATAGGGAATGAGAAGCAACAAAGTTTATCCGAAACCAATTCCAATGTTTTTTTTCACTTGTTTGCTAATAAGCACATTTCCCTTTCAGCACAGAACACAACTTTTCTCCATAATTCTAATTAAATTCTTCATAATTTAAAACACTGGAATTCCATTATTTTTCATCTCTTACACATTCGGATTCCAAAGCCCCCACAAACGAGAATTCAATATCCCAATCACGTCCGGCAGCAGCACCTTCCTCGCCAGCCCCTTATGGGCACATCCTCCTCCGCCGCCGCCACCACTCGCCGCCGCCTCCTCGGCCACCTCAACCACCTCCTTCACCTCTACCAGAGCCTCCTCGACCACAACAGCCTCCTCCTTCTCGGGCTCCTGGACCGAGGAGGAGGAGGAGGAGGAGGAGGATTCAGTTAGAATCGTTGTTGTTAGTGATAACTGGTTGGACTTGCTGTTGCCGTTTCTCTTACGAGGAGAAGCAGCAGCAGCAGCGTCGTTGTTGTTGTTTCTGTCACGGCGCTGCTGCTGCTGCTGCTTCCCTTTACCCTTCCTGGCAACCACAGCGGGCAGCTTCTGTTGTTGATTCTCGTTCTCGGCTTCATTCTCCTCGAAGGCCTCGATGGCCTGGTGGATGAGTTCCCGGTTAGGGGACGAGTCCCATCGGGTCCAGTAACTTGTGTAACACTCGAAACACCCGCAATCGAACACCGGCGGCCCGTGGGGCGCTGCTGGTGTTCCTTTGCTACTGTTCTTAGTGGGTTTCTTGTTGATTTCGTCGACTTCTTCGTCGACGGAGGATTTCATGGACCGGGTTATCATGTAAGCCAAGACCTCTTGCTCCTCGAGCGAGAGGATGGTGATAAGGGTCAGGATTGCTGCCGGGAGGAGCTTCAGGGCCGCGGCGGTGGCGGCGGCGGTGGCGGTTGTTGTGGTTGTGGTGGTGGTGGAGGAAGAGGAGGAGGAGGAGGAGGGGGAGGGGTGGACTTTGCCTTTGTTCTTGTTGATTTTCATTTTTGGGTTTGCTGTTTGGGTTTGGGTGAGGGTAGGGTTTGCTTGGAGAAAAGGGGAGTGAGGATTGAGGGTGAAGATGGGGGCGGGTGAGTGTGAGGGAACTCTATATGTGGGACATTTGCTTAATGTAGGGATAGATTTGGGTCACACGGGACGTGAGTATGTCTACGTGATTATCTGTAATGTTTAGCGCAACGTAAATGATATAAATGTATCATTTTTTTTGTTCAAGATGACTATAGTGATCTCCAACTCGAAGCATGCAGACAATGTTGGGTCTAACCTTGGTTATTGGATCCATCTGTCTAAGAAGTGTTTATATGTTCGAGTGTCGTGAGAGATGTGAAGATGATTATCTTTGTTTTGTTTTCTGTAACGTGAATGTAATATGTTTATTACCTTTTTTTGGTGTGAGATATCCATGTTGATCTTCAAGCTTGACAATAACGTTGGGTTTGATCTTGAAACTAGCAATTTTGGTAAAGGTTACTGGATCCACCTGTTTAAGCAAAGTTATCGTTCTTATCAATGTCGTGATAAACTTGTGACAACTCACGTGGTGTGTGAGCGTGTTTACGTGATAATTTTGTGTGTGCTTTTGGTGACGTAGGGCGTATTGATTCAAATTCTTTGTAGTACGATATATTCATGTTAGTCTCCTGGCATGACAAAAAGCCGTAGTCTAACCTCGGAACAAGCAATTTGTGTAAACGGATCGTTGATCCACTACTTAAGTATCTCGATAAAATGTTTTTCAATAAGTATTTTTTGAACTGTTCTTAGATCCAGGTGGATTGGGAGTGTATATGCGTGCGTGTAAGCAACGTGCTTCGGGATTGGATGTGGTGGCATCAGTTACGTCATGTTTGAGATAATAATGTTGGAGAAAATAAGAGATCTGATAACTTAATTGCTAAATCGTCTGGATTATTAATATCAAGACAATCAATAGGAAGCACATATAATCATATATCGACCTAATCTGAGTGTGTGTATGTGATTATGCGTGTTTTCTTTTATAATGTAAAATTATTGTGATTCATATCCGACATCCATGTCGATCTCCTAGCATTACGATTTACCACAATGTTTGAACAATTAATTTTAGTAATGGCTCCTACATCTCACTTAAGTTTGTAGACGATTTGTTGTTCTGGTAGGTAATTTTTGAACACACGCGGTTGTGACTGTGTGTGTGATTATCATGTGTAGGGATTAGATGGGTAGCGTGACTTGCATCGGTTATCTTATTTCTAAGATAACAAGAGATAAACATGACAATTTTATAGCTCTACTCGATTGGGATTTTTGATATCAGATTATAAATGAATATCTATGATGAAACTGCGACAGTTTATACGAGATGAAAATGTGTCTATGTTATTATCTGTGTTTTCAATGGTGACAAAAACTGTATTGATTGATATCCATTTTCGTCCAAGATATACGTTTTGATCTCCTATTCATGACCTAGACTTGATGCATTGACATGCTACTCTCAGAAATATTCAAAACACAATATTTTTTCTCATAGAAATGTTATTGATTCCTAGTTGGTAAACAATCTGAATACAACTTTTTCTGCATCTGATGTTTCTTGAGAGTTATAATCTGGTCTCTTGCAATAATCCTGAACTTCTCCATGTATATGCATTGAAAAAGGAAAAAAAGGTCAAGGACAATCTTGAATACCTGACAGAGTGTTTACAGGTGAATTTCTTTTCTTTACTTAGATCTCAAGGGGCAGCCTGATTTTTATGGTAAGATTATAGGAGTGAAAAACAGAGTTGTCCTCGTCTACTCTTATTAGGGTCAGCATCAAACTAGAATTTGAACTTGGTATTCATTTCAACTAAGCACATCAACATGAATCTGTCTTATATTTCAACTTATAAGTCCATTTGGTGGTTTAATGTCGTCCCTAACTAATTTAATTACTAGAAAGCAATTCATGATGCCGTTACGTTTTCCAACCTGTTTCAATTGGAAGTAATGCACAAATGTACTAAGTGTTTTCAATAACGTAAAATGCCGATTCATGTATTTTTTGTTTCAGACATCTACGTTGATCTGATCTTTAAATAGAGAGTTTTGATTGATAGTTTTTAGATCCACGTGTTTAATCAGTGATTTTTTTTTTACAATATGTTTCTATAACGTATGTTTCTGAAGAAAATCTACTTTTAGTAAATGCCATCTCGTGCTTTGCGGACTTGATGTCCTGGTTGTATCCGATACACACAGAAAAACAAAGCAGGTTTTTGCCTTATGAAGTGAATCTACCAACTGCTGTTATACATATGCCGTGTTCCTTACACTACAGTATGAAACAGTCAAATTTCAGATACTTTAGACATGAAAATATATTCATAAGTGTCTTGGTTTCGAATCCCACTATCCTCAAAATCCATATTGGCCACGCCAGTTGATTTCGGTCAAAGCTTTACCCGATGCTGGTGGGGGGCGTCTTATCAGTGTTCGGGGGATTAGTCGAGGTACGCTCGAGTTGGCCCGGACACCCTCGTTACCAAAAAATAAAATAAATAATAAAATATATTCATAAATGTCGGTGTCATATGTGTTTTTATGAACCGGTAAACATAGTAGACTGTGTTGGAGGGGTCGAAATGCCTTGGTCGTACACGGATGATTTTGGTCGATGCCATTTTTTGTACAAAGTTCTTTGTCTGCACTGTGAGACCAAGTCAGGTAAACCTTAATTCTATAATATATGTTCTTAAACTAATGGCAGATAATTATAGTTAGACATTAATTTGGGATAGTGATTAGCCACGGTTTGAATTGTTTAATTGTCAAGCTGAACTCATTGACGACGTTTTCAAACTTTTTTCCCAAGTCCTGAAAAGTCCTGTGTTGAGAGTATTGCGACTGGTTTTTTCTTCCCCTATCACGCTAGCAAGTTTTCTTTTGTTTGCCTTCATATCTGTACAGCTTACATTTGAGTGGTTTCGAATCCCGATTTCATAATTAAGAGGAGAATAATTTAGCATTGAATCAATACTATTAGACAAGATGCTGAGATAATTAAATATTTTCTTCGTCCTAAATAAATTATAATTACATATATTTTAAGATTTAATTTAATACGATCAAACGTCAATTTTGTAATTTTTTTTACAAAATTATTATGACATACTGATGATAAATTAAGTTGTTAATTTTAATCATAAATCAATTTAAGATTTTTTAATATCGTTAAAAATAATAATAAAAGACGTCGAATTAGGTATCATGTTAATTTATTTAGGATGAAGGGAATATTAATATTTGGAAAACATGTGGGCCCTTTTCCATCCCACTGCCAGGCTACGGGCCCGCATTAAAGGCTTCTGGGCTTTGTGGGCCAAGTGATTAAAAAGGGGCCAAAACTGTTCACTTGAACCGTCCATTGATATGCTGTGGCCCAGTAATGACGGCCCACCATCTCTGCAACCTTTTCCTGAGTGATGGAAACAAAACAATACCCATATCCTGAATCCTGATACATGACATCTAAGTTTATATGCCGCAATCATTTCATCGAAAGCTCGTATTTATGGTATAAGATCACAATGTTAAGTTCATCCTAACTATTCGATGTGACTGTATCTTCTTAACTCCGTAAAAATTTTTAGTAGACATGTGATTATATGTGCTTACGGAATACTGATTGGTTTGACGTCGGTTATCTTATTGTCAAGATAATAACGTTAGATATGATAGATAATAGTGATAATATCTTTATTTAATTCGGATCTCGGATGCTTTGTGCACAAGCTGGACCACTAGGGATCCCCGGGGCATAGCCTAGGCACGGCGACGACATCAAACTGCATATGCTCAATACAGCTGTAGCTGTTCTGAATCAGCAATTTAGCAGGATAGCACAGTGCCTTCACTAGTAGGTTTTTTCCTGTTTTGTTATGTCATTGCTGGAGAATTACAGTTATTCACTCTCTTTTCATGCTTTCAACGAGCATTATCATTGGTTTTTTTTTTTTGGTAACGTTTGAGAATCATACTAACATATAAAATTTGCCAAAACAGTTGATTCTGCACTTCAAATTAAGCAAATAGTCGCACACAATCATCCATTTCAGGTATCCATATCACTATCAGGTTTCAATGTTTTTCCATCCATGACTTCACTACCATATTCCTCCTTGCTAAAACCAGTAAGCCATGAATATCACATTGAATTGATGAGCTTGTCATGTATATAGATAACTGATCATGTTCCTTCATCACGTCAACTTTCGAACTATCACTTTGCTCTTGGTTAAGGTCCACTGTGAGAAATGGCCGGAAGGAGAAAGGTACAAGATATAGCTATTCTTATCCCCCTCTAGTATACTCTTTGTTCATGTGTAAATCGACGAACTATCACTTTGCTCTTGGTTAAGGTCCACTGTGAGAAATGGCCGGAAGGAGAACGGTACAAGATATAGCTATTCTTATCCCCCTCTGTATACTCTTTGTTCATGTGTAAATCGACATATCGAATATAGTAACGAAGTGTTTCTGTTTGTCTTACACATTTTAAGAGAAACCGGCGAAGAGCAAACGCAGATTCTGGCCAAGGCTCACAAGGCAATGGAGTGAATGGCGGACAGAATGGAGGGGACCAGAGCAATCAGCAAGGCTCAAACAATGGAGATATTGTGCTTGGTGTCTATTTGCACTGTGAAGAATGTGCTAAGAAAATAGTCGCACGCTTGATTCACTTTGATGGTAAACATTAGACATGCTACAATCATTATGTAGCAAACAGTATGATACACTCTTTTTGTACTCGAATCAGCATACTTCGTATCCAAGTTATGATCATATTGGTGAATTTCAGGAGTGGAAGATGTGAAGGCAGATTGCAAGGAGCACAAGGTTACAGTGAAGGGGAAAAAAGCCGATCCAAAGAAGGTCGCTGCAAGAGTGAAGAGAGAATGCAATAGTACACAAGTCATCTTTATTTCTCCGAAACTGGTTAATACAAATGCTAACACCGCTACTCCTGCAACTAATAATAATCAGGTATGCAGCTTCCTAACTCTTTCAGTTTGCTTTGCGCCTTTATTTTTGTACCTTTTAATTCACTCGTCAAAGTTATCGGCTATCTTCTCTGATTTGCTTCGCCATTTCTGTGCATTGAACCAGCCTAGAGAAGTTACTGTGGTTTTCAAGATGTACATTCACTGTGAAAATTGTGCGAAGGAAATTAAGAGGAGCATCCACAAGATGGAAGGTATGTTTTCGCCTATTTAGTGATCGCGCAGTTGGTGTCCCTGAAAAGGATAATAATTTGCTCTTTGAATCTTTTCCTGCATCAAAACTGTATTGAGCTTAGACATTTCCATATGTTATTTCAGGTGTAAAAACAGTGGAAATAGACATGTCGAATTCACATATAATCGTGAAAGGAAACATTGACGCAGAAAAGCTTGTCAAGTACATAGACAAGAAGATGGGGAAGCTAGCGGCGATCGTGAAGACGCGGAGTCAGAACCAAGAACGGAGCAGACAAAGCACGGACGATAATTATGCTGTATCAGAAGCTCAAGGGCTATTCTATTCACCTGCTGAATATGCAGACCTCATACGTGCTTCTGATATGTTCAGTGATGAAAATGCACTTGCTTGTACCATAATGTAAAGTGCCAACTATGATCAATAAAATGGGACGATGCCACAACTCACTCGTTCCCAATATTAGTATTGAGCAGTCAATCCTGAAATGTGGGCACAGGTGTGTTCATGTAGAGCAACCAGGAGTACAAATGTACATTTCCATGGATCGAGTCTTTGATTGATGTATTGGTTTCCATAAAAAAACATAGTTAAAACGAAAATAAACGATCATCGAGTTTTTGTTCTGATCATTATCATCGGTGTTCTGTTTTTTTTTTATCAATGTCATCGATTTTTTATTTCTGATCACTGTTCTCGATTTTCTGTTTTGAATCACTGTCCTCGATCTTCTGTTTTTGATCGCTGTCATCGATTTTCTATTTCTGATTATTGTCATTGTTCTAAAAACTTTCCGTCTTACAATTCTTCGACGCGTCCGCAAATAGACAATTACTTTCTAGCGTGTTTAAAGCAAGAAGTTTTGCATTAATTCTTCGTTCCTGTATGTAGAGCAACTATCTTGATGTCAACGCAGTGTCCA
The DNA here is from genome assembly GCA_035668315.1 of Drosera spatulata. Classification (NCBI taxonomy): domain Eukaryota; kingdom Viridiplantae; phylum Streptophyta; class Magnoliopsida; order Caryophyllales; family Droseraceae; genus Drosera; species Drosera spatulata. The sequence continues at coordinate 12,698 of JAOVYX010014762.1, forward strand.
TGTTGAGAAACATGAGATCTTCTTCCTCTTTTGCGTTTTCCATATCTCAAGTCTTTTTTTTTTCTTCTTTTTTATGAAAAAGGATATCTCAAGTCTATTGATCCCCTTTTATTCCCTAGAAATCCAAAACTATTCAGTTGAGCCGGTGATCTCCAAAACAACATCCAACTCCAACAACACATAAACACAGAACGTATCATAGATTGAACCTAAATATCATAAACCTATTCACAATTTCACTAAGTTTAAGAAATTAAATAAAACATTAACAAATCCACCAACACAAAATGAAAGTTTGCATCGACGAACAGAATACAAATCACCATCGTCATCGGAGGTGACCGAAACGCGGCTTTCGACGTGATCAAGGAGATAAACCGTCCCTTCGACAATTCCAAGGGGCCCCTCAAATCTCAACTCACCCCCTCATCGATGTTTCCAAAGCTATAAATTTCAACCGCCCACTAAAACCCCAAAGCACAATCACCGCACCAGCCATGGCCGCCGCTGCCGCTCTCTCCAATTCCTCCTCGACTCGCTGCGCCGCCTTCAATCCCCGGTCGTCCGCTTCCTCCTCCTCATCGTACCCTTCAACGACGCCGTGCCGCCGACAATGGCGGCAACAGCCGCGGGGGCAGAACTTGTCGGGTACTGTTTCTTTGATTTCTCGCCGGGTTTCTTCGAAAGTTCTAGCCTCGAAGACGCCGCTGCGGGAGCCGTTGTTGCAGGATGGTATGCTATTCTATATTTTGGGATTCTGATTTTGCATGTTAGGTTTTGATTTTATGGTTCTGATAGAAGGGGATCATGAATAATCATGGGTGAGCGTTGAAGTTTGGATTATAAGTAATGGAATCATGGGTACTTCTGATTGAGGGAAATTTTTGGTGGGTTTGGTTTCAAGATGGTGTTGGAGTGATTCGTGGGTGGTATTATTGATCGGAATTGTGTTATCTCACTAGTCATGCATGAGTGAGTGGCGACAATTCGTGTACTGTCTGTTACGGTTGCATTGTTTATCCAAGTTAGGATACAGAACAACCCTCTTATGGATTTATAAGCTCAAATTTTCATTAGAGTAGTTCCAACAGGTTGCATGACATTATTAAAATTCGAACCATGTTTTAATATTAACTGCAGCAGTTTGTCGCTTTTCGGGACGGGTTATTGATTTTGCTGAATTGCTTAGAACTGCTAAATGAGTATTGTGGGTGTTCAATTGTAGGTCCTGTGACAGCAGAACTTAATCATGTTGAGGGAGAGCCTGCGATTGAGGTGTTTAACAATGCAATGCAGTTGCCTGCATCTTCTCAGGAGATGATTGAAGGGATTGGGTTCGATTCAAGGGAGGATGACTCCACTGTCACCATCACTGTGCTTGGGGCCTCCGGTGATCTTGCCAAGAAGAAGATATTCCCAGCTCTTTTTGCACTATGCTACGAGGATTGCCTTCCCAAGGTCTGTATGCTATGTTTATAGCTTGTCTGAATATTTATATTGTTGAGTGGAAAGAGGGGGAAGCTAATCTCACCATGTTTGATTATATGGGAAATTTATCTCATTTTTTGTTGCTGAGTATTTTTGTTCTGTAAGATACCGTACGTGGTGACAAATTTTGTTCTGCAGCACTTTACTATCTATGGCTATGCTCGTAGTAAAATGACTGATGCTGAGCTTAGACAAATGATCAGCAAATCACTTGGTTGCAGAATTGATAAGCGGTACCAAGCGATCTCTGGCTGTCTCTTTGTCTCTTTTGATTTGATACTATTATTTTTGGTTTGGTTCTTCTTCTTTTTTTTTTTCTATTTGAATGACCACCATTTTTTATCGGGTGAATTTCAGTGAGAACTGCAAGGAGAAGATGGAACAATTCCTTGACAGATGCTTTTACCACTCCGGTCAGTACAATTCCTTGGAGAACTTCGAGGAACTCGATGAGAAGCTTAGAAGCCATGAGGTATAACTTCTGTGTTAGCCTCAATGATAATGCTATTTTTCTATCCATGTGTCACAAATTATGAGCAAGGATACCTTGTTAATGGGGTAGGTCAGTAGACCGCTGAACAATACTTCTCAATTTGATGCTAGACGGATTTTATATTGAGATAGCGTATTCGGTTCTGATCTATTTAGTGGTCCTTGGATCTCCTTGGGTTCCGAAGATTTGGAGAAGTGAGAAAATTGTAATTTTTTGGAGTGCACTATCGTTGCTCCCAGTATGTATGTTGACTAATACCTAGAATGTCTGTTGACTGTTGAAGAGAGCAAGTCGATATGTATGTTTCTCATTGCTCCATGGTGAACTTCTCTTATTGATAGCTGCAATACCGTTTTGTAGGCAGGGAAGATTGCTAATCGTCTTTTCTACTTGTCAATCCCACCCAATGTATTCATAGATGCTGTGAAATGCGCGAGCTTGTCAGCTTCCTCGGCTAATGGTTGGACTAGGGTCATTGTCGAGAAACCATTTGGTAGAGACTCGGAATCTTCTGCTCTTTTGACCAAAAGCCTCAAGCACTACTTAAACGAAGATCAAATATTTAGGTGAAGATTTTGTTAGTTAATGCTCTTGTCCACTGGTTTTGAAAATATTGTTATCATGCTTATGTGAAGCTATTTTTGCGTACAGGATAGATCATTATCTCGGAAAAGAATTAGTGGAGAACTTATCTGTTCTTCGCTTCTCCAACCTTGTTTTTGAACCATTGTGGTCAAGGAAATATATAAGAAATGTGCAGTTGATATTTTCTGAGGATTTTGGCACTGAGGGGCGTGGAGGGTATGTTATCTTGAAATTAGCCTTTTTGTTGTATGATAAATTGTTTTTTTTTTCTCTTTCAAATAATCTTTGTCTTCCCTCCTTCACCTTTGTTTGATATTAATTGAGGAAGTAATCTATTCATTAATAAGTCAAGTCTTAGCGGAAGTCGAACTTATTCGAAGGTTTCTCCCATTGGATGGATTTTCTTCAGGTACTTTGACCATTATGGCATAATAAGGGATATAATGCAGAACCATTTGCTGCAAATTCTAGCTATCTTTGCCATGGAAACGCCCGTCAGTTGTGATGGGGAAGACATTAGAAATGAAAAGGTTGTTTCCCCTCAATATCCTATAGTTGGCCTTGTTTTAGTGGTGGTTGATTCTTCCTAAATTTCAATGCCTATCATTTTGTTCACCTGAAGGTTAAAGTACTTCGGTCCATGCGGCCATTGCGACTGGAAGATGTGGTAATAGGGCAATACAAGAGCCATAGCAGAGGAGGGGTTAACTATCCTGGTTACACAGATGACAAGACTGTACCAAAGAACAGTTTGACTCCCACTTTTGCTGCAGCGGCTCTCTTTATCGACAATGCAAGATGGGATGGTGTCCCTTTCCTTATGAAAGCAGGGAAAGCATTGCACACAAGGAGGTAAAGTAATCCCAATAAATAACGACCTTGGTGGCTTAGCTGGTTTGAACGTTCAGCTATCATCTTGGTGATCATTAATGGTTTAGATCTTAGTAATAGATATGACAGTGCTTTGAATTAATCGTGTCTCACAGTTTCTTCACAAGCACGAAAATGCAGGTTATATGGGCTTGTCCATGTATCCAGAACTACATATTCGGAAAAATCCTTTTATTCTGATTTGAACTCATAGTATCTGAAAAGTATTCCGTAAAATTAAGTTTATTTATGACAAGCATGACAAGGATGAAATGTGTTTCATCTTTGTTTGTCTCGTTCCATTGCAGGGCTGAAATCAGAGTGCAATTTAGGCATGTGCCTGGTAATATATACAACAAAAACTTTGGGACAGATCTTGATCAAGCAACGAATGAGCTCGTAATCAAGATACAGCCTGATGAAGCTATTTATCTGAAGATCAATAACAAGGTCCCGGGGGTGGGCATGAGATTGGACCGCAGTACTCTCAATCTTCACTATGCTGCGAGGTTAGTGTGATTTCTGGCCTCTGGATTATTTCAAATCATATATTAGTAGCCATAGTTAGAGCTGCAATGAGGCTTGTCGAGTCCAGATGGTTTTAGGAAGGCTTGAGTTGAGGCTTGAATGTGGCGTCCCAACCGACTCCGTGCATTTTACATTACTAGACACAGTTCGCTTAATCTCATCATGTCTGGTTTTCTGCTGATGGAAGTTATCTCTTGCTTGGTTTGTTTCCTAATGCGCTAAATCTGTACTTTTGGCCAAAATGGTGCAGGTATTCAAAGGAGATCCCGGATGCATACGAGAGACTCCTACTCGACGCAGTAGAAGGAGAGAGACGGCTTTTTATCCGAAGTGATGAGCTGGATGCCGCATGGGCTCTGTTCACACCTCTCCTGAAAGAGCTGGAAGAGAAGAAAATCGTTCCCGAATACTATCCTTATGGGAGTAGAGGCCCAGTCGGGGCTCACTACCTTGCAGCCAAATACAAGGTCAGATGGGGCGACCTTGGTTTGCAATAATGAAGAAAGCGTTTCAACTCGTTCCTGCCAGATCCGGGTTCTCGGAGTTAGGATGAGCTGAACCATCCTATAAGCGTTTCAGCCTATAAGATGTTCTGATGTTTTATTAGCAGATCCTGGTAAGAGAGGTAGATAGGTAGACGTAGGGTAGAGAGGCGAAGAAGTTGATAATCAATGTTTGTCTTCCATGGGTAAGCTGATGCTGGATGGTGCATGTACAAAAGAAATAGGAAGTCAAGTTCTTCGATTCCTTTGTCTTATTTTGTCCTGAAAATTGAGTATCGTGTGGCAACCTTTGATTTTCATGGATTCTGATGCGAAGACTTTCACCGGTGCAAAGGGAATCATGATTCCGTACATGTAAAGCAGTTCGATGAATGGTTTCTATCAAATGCATGGAACGGTCTATTATAGTTTTAAATTATTCATGTTCCTAATCGTCCGTAAAATTATCGTGAAACAGTGACGATAGTTTATGTTTTGTATTTTAATTTTGCTCCAACGACGTAATTTTTTCGTTGTTAAAACGTATAACGAATCTTCTTAAAATACAGATTGAATAATATAATAATTATATAATATTATAATCTAATGAGATGGGAATAAAACAGAATAATGCAGAGTGAGACAAACTTACAAAGGTAGGGGTTCATATTTATTTCTCCAAGACTATCTCCAAAATTGTTCACACTTCACAGGATGCAAAGTTAATTCTCAGCTGCAAGGGATCATTTCATCTCTGCCTTTTATATTTACTCCCTCCGTCCATTTTACACACAATTAATTGATCCAATATATAATTTTATGTGTTTATTAAATTTTATAAAAATTTAATAAAAAAATAATTATTATTTTTTAGGTAATGAGATTTATTATAACGATTATGAAATGGAATAATGATTATATTATAGCAGAACATGATTGATTTGATATTTTTTTAAAATAAACATATGTTGAAAGAGAAAATGTTATAAATAATTGAAATAGAAAAAAAATATTATATATATTATGAAACCGAGAAAATATTTACCTATGTCGTTTAGCTTAGGAAAAGCAAATTTTCTCCATTAACTACCGTTGCGGAAGATGAATGGTACAAAAGAAAGCATCGATTGGACACACGAATTTAGGAGTCGTTGCCGGAATTATTTGTTCTATGGTCAGATGCAGTGTTGCTGTCGTGTGAGGAGATTGATATCGAATGAAAATGTATACTCCTTTCATTCAATAATTATTACGACAGTTTGATTTTGTGTGTATATTGATGTAAAATTCGATACGTATGTAACAATGATCAAACGTAAATTTTTTATAAAATTTATCATGAAATATTAATGATTGTATAAATTATATACTTTAACCTAATATATATTATGAGATGATCATATATAATTTAATATAAAAACGAGACTTATAATTATACATATATAATAATATAAAATATATATCTTTTCTGATAAGAATTATTGGGTATAGTTAAGAATTATCATAAGAAGAGAGTATAATTCAGGTTTTTTTTTAAAAGCGCTATAGAAAAAACGTACCTGCTTTTTCAAGTTCAAGTTCTCTGACCTTGAATTAATGTAAGACGAACCCAAATGAAGTGACTCCAAAACTCATACCATGGCAGCAAGCCTAATCAGACCATTGGGTTCTTTTGCCTCAGCCTCACTTCATTCCTTCTACTCAAATCTCAACATAATCGAAAAACCAAACCAAAATCCATCTCATTTCACGCATTTTGCAACGAAGATGTCAACTGGTGTCACAAATTCCAAGACTAAAATAATTGATTCTCACCTTCATGTTTGGGCATCTCCTCAAGAGGTAAATCCAAATTTGATCCCGAAAGCTGATTTTTTTCCTCTTCAGGGGTTGATTTTCTTAGTGGGTTAGTCATAATTTCTAGTGGGTTTGGATTTGTTGATGTGTTTGATTTTTGAATTATTGGTGTTGATATTCTTTGTTGGTTTTTGGGGTTTGTTATTGTGAAAGGCTGCAGAGAAGTACCCTTATTTTCCTGGACAAGAACCCACCTTGCCTGGCCATGTTGATTTATTGCTTCAGGTACAGCTTTGTTTTTTTTTTTCCTTCCCTCTTGATTGTGAGTAAAAATTTGAACCAAATCATCTATCTAACGAGTGTTTAATCATTTGGGTTGTGCATCGTTTAGGGTTTTGTCTGTAATTGTGGGATAGTATGATTGAGGTCTTGGCCTTTGTTATTAAGGGGTTTCATTCATTGTCAAAATTTTCAGTGATAAATTTGACAATGCAGCACTTGAGGTTTTCTCTGCATCATTTAAGGTTTAATGCATTGTCAAATTTGTTAGTGATAGATTTTGAGTGCTTATGGCACTTGAGTTGAATTGTGGACCGGAATGCGGGTGTTGAATGACCTGTTCTTTTGTTTATGGTTCATCGTCTAAGACAATACAGCTTCTTTTCACCATCAAAGAGCCAAGTGAAGAGTTTTGTGAGTTGAAGTGATATTCTCATTTCCGGTGTTGGCATTGGTTGTTATATGGTGCAAATGCAATAAATTTTGTGAGGTTTAGGTTAAATGCGAGATCCTTTGGATCTAGTTTCATTGGCTTGAACACTGGCTAGTTTGATCCATCTGTATAAATTTTTCTTAAAGTTTACACTACTCGTAGGTCGTAACGCTCGAACAACAGAGCTATCGTGTTCTGTTTTCCTTATGTTGTTTTCTTCTTCTCATTACCATTTCTTTTCGTAGTGTATGGAAGAAGCTGGCGTGGATGGAGCCCTCATCGTACAGCCTATAAACCACAAGTTTGATCATTCACTAGTCACAAGGTCAGAAGAACTGCTTGATCGAATTATTGTTCCAGCTTTAAGGAATCTATAGAACTGTAGCGAAAGTGGAGTAAACGCGGAGGATGTGTGAAGGAGTAAAGGACAGTTTGCATTCTGATGCTTGAAAAATGTGAAGGGGCAAAAATAGTTTATATCAGACAAAGATGAAACAATAACTACCGTAATTAGTTAAATCTTCTATTTTTTCTTCCCTTCGATTTGAGTCTTGGCATGTTCGGCAGAGGAATAGGTAGTGGGATACGCTAAACCAAGTGCAAAGTTTCTTCCACTCTCTCTTTTCATGATGTTCGCTGGGTGAATGCTCTAAAGAATGTTTGAAGATGCTATACAAAATTTTAATCAAGAAGCATAGCCACAAGAGTTGTTTCAGGATTCATTATATAAATTTTTGTCTATAATCTGATGCCAAAGACAGTGTTTTGAAGAGGTACCCAGACAAGTTCGTCGGATGCTGTCTTGCCGATCCAGCAGAAGATGGAACTGGTATTAAACAGCTCGAAGATCTAATTTTGAACGTGAGAAGATCTCTTCTGTTGCCCTCAGATACCTTGTGATCCTGAACAATCATGTTTATGCAAATGACTTGTTCACAGGGTGGATACCGTGCTGTTCGCTTCAATCCATATTTGTGGCCACCAAATGAACAGGTCACTACCTTTCGGGATTCCCGACTTCAAATGTCATTGCTTTACAATCTCGTCCATGTCTTTAAGCTAAATTTTATCTCTCAGCACTGGTGAATTATTATTTGCTCCATGTTTTAATGTATATGATGGTGTATCATTTAAGCTCTTTATCAAGCCCATTATTCCTATTTGTACAATATGCGGAGCATCTTAAGTTCATTTCTTTAAAAATGATGAGATTTCTCACAAAAGAATTCGGATTATGGCTTCTGTAGCCAACAGCCGAGTCATTATTGTAAATTAGTTATGATTGTGATATGTTATCCTTGTAGATGACAAACGACATTGGGAAGGCAATGTTCTCAAAGGCAGGAGAACTTGGAGTACCAGTAGGCTTTATGTGTATGAAGGTACGTGTTATCTACCAAGCATCATATTAGATATGTTTAACCTAACTTTGTTCTGGTGCATGAACTTTCCTATCACACAAGCGATAATCCGAAAGCGATACTTCAATTTCAGGGTCTGAATCTACACATTAAAGCAATCGAGGAACTATGCTCAAACTATCCTTCAACCACTGTGTTGCTTGATCATTTGGCTTTCTGCAAACCACCGACGTAAATCTCTCTTCTTTCTCAACTTCACTAGTAGCAACTACGCGCTTTGTCGATGCAAGAGCAACGTCACTCATCTCCGTTGTGCAATTTTATTGTTGCAGAACTCACGAAGAAACTCTTGCCTTCTCTAATCTTTTGAAGCTCTCCAGATTCCCTCAGGTAAAACTCATATACTTGGATACATTGATCATCCGAAATTATGCGAGTAAACTTGTTTGGATCCACGTTATATATATGGGTCAGGACGGAGAAATACTTTGAAAAGAAATAGTGCAATCATGTTCTCTGCAATGTTTCACTATAGTTTCATACCTCTCGTGCCAAGGGATATCTGATCATCATGGGTTTCATATCGAGCAGGTGTATGTGAAATTCAGTGCCCTGTTCAGAGTCTCCCGTGAGAAATTCCCGTACAAGGATCTGACTTCCATGCTCTCTAAACTCGTCTCCAGCTTTGGTGCGAATCGTGTCATGTGGGGAAGGTAAGCTCTCTTTGCTCTGGAGCTCCTTGTCATGTGTTTGAGGTATTGTTGGCGCTTGGTTAACTTATACTCCCTCGGTTAAAAAAAAAAAAAAAAAAACAACGACACGTACTTTGAATTACGTGAGAGAAATATTTTTTCGACATAGGGTTAATGTTCATAACTTAATCTATCATTATTGTTTCACAATAGTTTTGTAAGAAATGATAATTTATCGTTCTAAAAAAGCTTTGAGAGACGTGCCGTTACACTATTGGTACTCTTTTGGTAACTCTGCTCAATTTCTGCGGTATCCATGCAGTGATTTCCCATTTGTTGTACCAGAATGTGGTTATAACGAAGCTAAACAAGCAGCATCCCTCATAGCCCATCAAGCTTCGTTGTCATCTGAGGAGTTGGAATGGATCATGGGCGGAACGATATTGGAGCTTTTTAAAGTCCAATGGCGTTCTTGATCTTGAGTTGTTACATGTCAATTTTCTAAGGATAAGCTGCCCTTGGCTTGAAAGTCGAGTTAGTTACATGCCCACGAGATGAATTACAGGTAGAGGGATACAATCTGTATGTACTATAAAGATCATAAGAGAAGCAGGAGTTACGAACCCAATCTGAATGTCAGAATTTCATGAAAATTTGTTATTGTATGTTATGATATGTTATCCACTCAAAGAAGCTATGCTCTGGAGTTTGGAGGTTACAAATTTTTTTAACTTGATGATCGCCCTCGACTTTCAGGCGCGTACAACCCTGGTGGTCTCCAAATGAACTGTTGTCGCATTCAGTAATCGTCATCCTTCACTATTTCCCTTCGATTCCAGAACAAGAAACAAAGGATGCAGTTCAGTAGCATATCGCTGTTAACGATAGCTTGCAAGTTTGTTGCTTAAAATCTCACCTGTAAATAAACATCAAGATGCTTTACGTGTGGGTCACATTTACAATTGTCAATTCTATACATCCTATGGACAAAACCCCTACCTAAAACTAGACTTGACATCGCTCCCGAAATAACCACAGGGAAGACGCAAATGACGACCAAAAGAATCAACAAATGCTACCTGGAAAAACTACGCCGATATCCAACTCCTGTACAGTTAGCTAACGTTACTTACCGATCGGTATTGATGTCAGTCGTCTATCCTCTGAATCTCTCCCATCATGATCCGATTACTGGTGACTTTGAAACCCAGAAGCTTTGGATCAATCTGCCTCCCTTTCTTCGCCTTCTTTTTCCCACTCTTGGCACTTTGTGCCCCATCCTTCGAGTCAGCAGCTGCAGGTCCGGCCTGTGTGTCTGGTTGTGGAGGCTTTTTTAACATGTCTACGAAAGAAGGATCTGAAACATCAGCGTCGCTACAAGATGAGGTTCGCCTGAAACGCACATCCTTCTTCAAAGAAACAGTAGCTTCCAGAGCTTGATTAACTGCACCAACCCCAATTAAAGATGTTCAAGGATGGGTCTTCCTATGAAAACTCTCACAAAGGTACTACGTTTGTGTTACAATGTCAATCTCAAAAACTGTCTCGGAGAGGAAAGCTTATAAGTCAGGCAAGCTTAAAATGATCAGATGATTCATAAGTCGAACAGGACCATTCACTTAAAGTAGAACGAAAAATGAACGCAAATTCATCTTACTGCTAGATTTGATTACCGCTCAGGCGCTCCTGCCAGTTTTATATGATCTGACTACAGGGTAAACGATCTACTCAGAGAATTGTCCGCAAATGGAAACCTTTTTCCACAACTTACAAGGTGAAGGTTAATGTAGCTACATACCATCAGAAGGGCCAACTGCCTGAGTCACTCCTCTGGTTCCCGGATCTGTCACGGGGTCAGATAAACCTTCAACGGGCGACAGAGCATGACGAATAGGGGGACGTTTAGCCAAGACATCTGACCCTCTAGCAAGCACAGTAGGAACTCTGCACATACAGAATAGTACAGGGTATGACATCCTTTACCAACAAACCGCACAACTAACGACAAGTATGAAATTTAGACATTTTATAGTGGGGGTTCTGATAAACAATTCAGTACCTCGTTCATTCTATAAAAGCTAACACCAGCATTTGCATTCAAGCCAGAAATTAAACCAGCAGCAAAATTATTATTCTCTGCATGTAATCAACAAAGTTAAATCACCTGTCAGCAGCGATCTGTTCAGTAAACGAATTAGATCGGCCCATCTTCTCATTATAGAATCCTCCCTGACCACCTACAACATGCTCAAAGTTACTCCTCCATCACAGCGATCTATCTGCATGATAATGTGAGGATAAACAAACATTACCAGCAAAACCACTAGAGCTGTGACTGACAGATGAATTGGTCTGAATCTCCTCACCGTCTAGAGAAATACCAGCTTGTTTTGGGATACCCTCAAGCATCCTTGAAGCTGAACCCTTTGCTGTACCTTCATTTTTGGGAAGGAGCTTTGTTCTCTCTGTCTCAGACAAAGTTCTCTCCACTAAAGGTTGCCCAACCATGTCTGAACTTTGATATGCCGCTTGAGAAGATTGTTTAGTAGCGGGCAAGAGGGACTCACTCTCAATGAGTATCCCAGAATTAGAGTGACCAGGCAATCTTCCAGTACTTTGTAATCTGCCAATCGACTCATCGAGCAATGAACTTTGTGATTGTTCACCTGATATATGACTGAAAGATGCTCCACCAGCCGAGTTATTCAAACCAGCTTCTCGATCTTGCCCAAGGCTAAAAAGTTGATCCCTGGAACCAGGTAATCCAGACGGTGGTCTACCTTCTATGTTATTATTCACTTGATGTGGTTCAGAAAAGCTGGATTTTCTACTGAGCAATTCCATCAGAGAACGCCTCGAGCTTTCTTCATCATATCCAGCTGATGACCATGATTCCATGTCGTCCGAATTCTTTTTTATTTGAAGCTCGCCTTTCCGCCGGATAGCATTCACACGTCGCTCTATCCAATCATTTGACCGATGGTTGTCAGCCTTTGCCCATCGTCCCTCCACTGCGTCCAAATTTGATGCAGGAAACTCATTTGGCACACAAGGGTGCTGTTGAGGCTGGGAAGCAGAGAATAAACCCATTTGGCTGGTTCGCTTAGGGGGGCCCTGAATATCTATACCCTTAAACCGAGCTACGGCATTCGCGATGTCTAAGTCCATCCCAATATCGGCTGAGGGACCAATTAAGTTTTCAATTGGGAGAGCCCCTGGATCATAAAGGCCTAGCCGAAGTCGTTCCTGTAGTTGGAGATCTGGATCTAAATGCATAGGTTGAACATCATGTGTTGACATCTGTGGTTGCTGGGAGACATCGCCAAATGGGCTTATTCCTCCTGAGTGACCTCTATGAAAACCAGAAGTACCCCTCAAAAACCGATCAGGTTTATCCATTGACCACATTGAACCGATGGTCCTCCTTTCTTCCATTTCAGGCCCATGCCCAAGTCCCATTGCCAACTGTCTTGCCTGCAACTGCTCCTGCTGACGCTCTTGACGCTTCCAAACAAGCAGATCCTTAATCATAGCACCAACAGGCGGAAGTAGATCGTTCTGATTCTCCCTATGTGCTAGTTGGCCACGATTCACTTGCATATATTGCTCCAAATATGGATCGCTCCCGGAATTATGCTGGGACCGCAGCCGCAGTTCCTGAGCAAGTCGCTGCTTCAATAATAACTGATCCAAGGCATTGCCCCTACTATCAAATTGAGACTGGGGAAAGCCAGGGTCATTCAAGTGGCGATGACCCAATTGTTCAAGGAGGATTTGCCTGGAAAGGGACTGCTGCTCTTGATTAAGCATTAGTGTGGGAATATGCTGTTGTTGCAGTAGCTGTTGCCGCTGTATCTCTTGCTGAATCTCCAACTGCCTTTGTTGCTGCTGAAGTGCCAGAATCTGTTCCAACTCACCCATAGACTGATTGGTCAAATGTTGGTGAATAGAATTATGCATTGCACCTTGTCCGAGAGGCAATTCATTCAAATGACTTATTTGGGATAACTGCTGACTTTGTTGTAGATGCTGTTGTTGAAGTTGCTGCAAAATAAGTTGTCCATCCAATTCCCGACGCATGGCTTCTTGTTCTATCAACATTAAATGATGAGCACCCACAGCACTTCTATTCGTGTTAGCACTAGCAACTGGATCTGTTCTGTAAAACTCGGGCCATGAGTTCTCGGTAACATGTGCATCAGCAACTCCATCAAACGGAGCGACCCTTTCTCTCGTACGACCCAATAAGTGGCCTTGCATGCCAATGTTATTCTGATCCTCTGTGGGATGAGTTCCCTTGATCTCTGACAACAATATGCCAAACGGATGCAACTTATCATCATTTTGTGCAGATATGCCAGTTTCTCCCAAACCATTTGGATGAGGAGAGTGGCCCAGAGGATTGACAAGCTGACCATCATTGCCTCCCAAAAGCTCTCCAATGGGAAAACCTCCACTCCTAGGTCTTCCTGGAAATACAATTTCTGCCAAAGGAAATAGTAAATTTATGTGATGAATGGTATAAAAAAATTGAACTGACAATATGAAAGAAAAAAACAACAAAACAAACAAACATAAAGTACCTTCATCTTGGGCAACAGAATCCGGAAAGTGTTTTCCATCCGAATAAGCAAGTTGCGATGAGGAATCATACTCTGCCAAGCCAGAGTAAGCCTGTTGATTTTGCATAGTATCGAATTCAGGCACCTGCCAACTTTGGTTGGCAAGCGGTAACATATCAGCCTCAGTGGCAGTAACAGAGGCAGGTAATTCCAGACTTCCTCCCAGAGCCCCAGCAGTTTGCTCGAAGTTAGGAGTTAAACCCATACTGTCATTATGACTTTCTCCTACATTCAGATAGGGCATGAGATCGCCCAATGCTTGGAAAGGTGTTCCTTCAGGAGCATCTGCAAGCCGAACAGGTAAATCTGTCCCAAAGAACCCTTGGTCAAACCATGAGATGATATCAACCCCCAGAAATGGCCCTTGGATCACACCCTGAGGATCACGGTAGCAAAGCGTCAACTCTTCGGGCGATATTCCACCTTTCCAAACTCCATAAATATTTTGAGACTGCTGAAGGTTAGGAATCTGTCCATCCCCCAAATTTTCGGAAACCAACAGCGAATCCATTTTTTCAGGCAGCTTTGCGTGAATATCAAAAGCGACTCGATCTGCCTCATCAAATAAAGAACGCTTTGGAGCTACAGCATCCGTAGACAACTGACCCTCAACATTGTTTGTTGTATTCTCCTTGCCATCAGGAGACTTTTGAGCTGCTAATGGCAACTCAACTGATACTACCTCCACAACCTGAGGTTCTTCTTCTTGAATAGCATTTTTCACTAAAAAAAAAAAAAACAATTACCAGTGTTAATATTAAAAAGAGAAGGACAAGCAAAATCCGATCCGAAATTGGGAAACACTAATATAATTGAACTAGGATGGTGTGCAAGATCATTTGATAAGAAAAAATCACATTCTGTCACAGAAGCATCGCAGTTTAAAACATCTGGAAAGTCACCAATAGCATTATCTCCGAAGACATCTACAGAAAGCACACCAAGACATTCCTCTTTATTATCCAAGTCTTCAATGACAACAAAAGCAAGAAGCAATTACAATTCCCCTAGGAACTGCATCTAGGAAAACGGTAACAAACATAACTATATTTGAAATCACCTGTATGGTTTTCAGTCACATTGGCAATTTTTGGTGAACTACTGGTAATTTTTCCTTCCCAAATATCTCTCAGAGCAGCCTATTGAAAAGAGTGGACACAATTGTTAGGCACATCTATACTAAAATCAAGCAACACAGGTAAAGACCTATGGCCTCATTTAAGAAAATCTAATTAGGAATTGCCTCTTAGATCTTACCTCCTCTTCCACATCCGGGGCACTGAAAGCAAATGGTTCAACAGAGTCCACCTTAGTTAAGGAAGCTGGTGCGTCCATTGAGGGCATACTAGCAAACAATTGAGTCTCTTTTCGTACTCGATAAATGTCAAGCAGTTTGCCCCTGGGATAGCGGAAAGTATCAGCAGGAAAACTTAGCTTCACAGTTGATGCCTCCTTTCCCTCTGATGGTGCAGCACCAATTGGACTCCCAAAAGAGTCCTTCAGAAGAGGCAGAGCTCTTCCCCTACCTCTTCCTAAAGTGAATCCCCGACTTGTAGCCTCGACTTTTCCCTTCTCAGGGGCAGCCCGAAATGGAGCCTGAGTGCTAGAATTAGATTCCGACCTATGGCGGGGCCTCCATTTATCACGGGACTCTGAGTCACGTTCCACAACAGCACGAATGGCAGCTCCAACAGACTGATTGTCACCAGACACCTCCTCCTTGTCATCTGCCCTCTTCTCAGGTCGGGCTTCTTTCTCTTTGTCTTCAGGACCCCACCTAGATGACCACTTGTTATCACGACGTGCTTCATGTGCAGGAATACGATTGGTGGAATCATGTGTAGGAAAACGATTGGTGGAATCATGCCGGCGATCAGAAGAGTTCAAATTTCTACTTTCAGTTCCATCCCTGGTTGATACATTTTCCACACGACGGTCTACTTTTCTTCGATCTCTTCCACCAAGTAGCCCAGTTTCCCTTTCTTCTTCACGCCAACGACGTGCACGTTCACTCTCAGGTGCAACTTTCCTCCAATCCTTTTTATCGCCCTCCTTCTGATTAGGATCGTTTGAGTTTCCAATCAAGAGAGAACTTGGTGGACGGATTTCCTGCATTTAATGAAGATAAAAGGCTACTATGTTTGGTTAAAAGAATGAATGAGATTACTACTCTTGTAAGAAAATGGTAGTCAAGGAAGTTTAAAATACATATCAACCAAGGACAGGGAATGCGGAAAATTAAAATACAGTTACCCCCATCAATAATCGTTCATCCACAGCGAATTTTGTGACAGCAGAAATGCAAAAAACACAAAAGTTGTTCCAGAGATCCTGATTCCAGAACGTTATTTTCAAGGAGAATACGTCCAGAACAGATACTCGATGCAATGAGGAGGACTAAAGTCAATATTTAGAGAATGTTGTCTATCCATAAAATCAATATCGAAATTTTTTCTTCTAGCTTACATTATAAACACATTGTCCAAGGAAAAAATACTCAAGTCACTCAAGAATGGAAAATCCAAGTACAATTAGAACATAATATAGAGGCCACAAACAACTAGATCTAATTTGACAAGGTACACATTTAAGGATGTAGAAGGCTGGTAGGCTGGAATCGTGAAATTATATCACTAAACGGAATATGGGAAACAGAACTAATATTTAATTTGTTAAGGTAAACAACTCACACTTAACGCCAAATTGAACAGAAAACAATGTAAATACTGAATAGAGAAAGAACACCAAAGGCGAAGTCAGTAACAGGAAGTTGACAAAACCATACCGTCTTAGTCTCAGTTGGTTTAGCATAAAGCCATTGGGGAGACAGAGGAATGCTGCTCTCAGAAGGTGCTTGGTCAGCACCAGCTGCCGGAATACATGAAATCAGCAACAAGTTAAAATAGCCCATCTACAGGACCCTACAGGACCCGACATATAATCACAAATTTCTTCGAATACAAAGGATACCTTTTATGTCATCAGCATACCCCACTGTTCCTTTGTCTTCTTCAGATCCCCCAGAAATTTCCACTATCAAAAACAAGAAGGAAATTTCAAGTCGCAGATTTCCAAAACACATTAAACGGCATTTCATAAGATGAGTACATTCCAAATACATCCACAAAGACACTTTCTACAATTAATCTGACAGGACAACAAACTCATGATGCAAATATCCATGGATTAGAATTTATAACATACTTACCAAATGCAAAATCTATCAACAAGGCAGGCCATCTCAACAGATCAGTTCCACAATAAAACAAATAGAACTACTTAACCATCAACCAACTCAATGAAACAAAAGGTTGGCAAATAAAAGAGTAAATACTAAATACGGACTAATAAGCGCAATGCAACCTACATTGAGTGTTCCCAGTATAATCACCAACAGTACAAGTTAGATGGTCCTTTCACCAAAATCCTACACCCTTTCTTACCACGCATATCAAGAACGCCAACAATAGCATATCAAGAACACATATCTGAAATGAATCTCAATGCTAACAATAGCAGACAACCAAAACCCTAAATCCCAACCGTGAGTCACAGCCAACACATCGAACAATCTCAAATCCGCTCAATAATCCAAGAGATTAACCGAATCGAAACCCGACACACAAACCAAACCACACCACATCCAAATCCATTATCTATCCATAAACCAAACATAAAAAGATGGACAAAGAACAAAGAAGAGACTAGAATCATATACGTTTCGCTTTCGTGGCCGTGACGAGATCATCATTCAAATCAAACTTCCCTTCAGCCGCCATCAGATCACTCCCTTCGAATACCACAAATCAGTCGAATCGCAGATGCAATTAACCCAACCGGAACCAACAAAGACCGTGAGACTGCGAATCGAGACGACGACGAAAACGACGGCGGTTTAGGGAAACGAGGAAGATGAGAATCGACGGCGATTTGGGGGAAATCGAATTTGGGGATTTGTTAGAATTTGCGCGATTAGGGTTTGGGGAGCTTGAAAGGGAGCAAGAGAGAGGGGGGATTGTGAGGGAGGAGAAAAGAGGGGAAAAGGGTGATGGATTGGATAGAACTGCCAAATCAAACTAATATGATTACGATTTTTCATTCTTCTTCCCACTGTTTTTTTTAATCCTCGTTTATTAGCCGGATCATAGTTTGCGTGATAAGATTGTTGAAATGCTCTCTGATGCATGGGAAGAGTTTGATTTTTTTATGGAACAATTATCCTTAAATATCATCTAATAAAAATAATAAAAAAAATATTTTTTATATTTTTATTGATATTATCTTTTTTTTTTAATTTAAAATTTTCTCTTTTAAAACTTTTCTTTCTTCCGAAAGATATCTAAATATTTCATTGGAAACGTCAGAAAGTCCTCTGCAACTTTGTCTTAAGAATCATTTGTTAAATCAGACTCTAAATAGGGTCAAAACGCGTTCTAATGTCGAATGTCAAAACTGTCCAGAAACTGGTATGGTTGGTTTGCTAATTTTTCATG